>DWAO01000733.1:0-22832 GCA_018230605.1 Heliconius congener | reverse complement strand
ATCAGGTGACCCGCACGCTCGTTTGCCGTGTCTTTTCCATAAAAAAAAAAAACCCAGTTGGAGTCGAACTTACAGGAAAATACTGTTCCATTTCACAACCTCCTATAATCTACATACATGATACTCTTTTACCTAATATTATATAGCAACGGAATACCTTATTAATATTAAAATAAAACAATTTCAGATTACAAACAAACTGCATGTCCAGAAGACAAATCGGTTCTCACCGTTTCGCGTCGACCCACCAGCAGCTACTATGACGATTAAACCATCAATTTCTATAATATATATTCTTTCGCATTAAAAAAAAGTATTTTAACATATTAAAATGATTGTAAGCATATTTTGTCTTCATACTTATTATACGTTGATATAAATAAATTATTCATACACCTTTTATTTTTCTGCTTCGGTAACCTTAGATTTGCGACATAACGACCTATGCTCGATCAGCCTGGTTATATTTAGCAAAGGTCAGGGATTCAATTCTTACATTTCAATTCATATCATTACACATGTTAGACTCTCGTTAAAGGAATAATGTAAAAATGTTTTGATATTTTCTCTGCCAAAAGAATATAAAATAATTTTATAAAAAAGTCGCATCCAATTGACCTTTTTTTTTGTAAAACATATTGTTTTATGGGATTCTCTATAAAGATATTTAATACCTTACAATAATGAAATCTTGTAAGCATTCAGGATGCAAGCATTTGATTTAATTGCAAAATATCACATATAAGGTAGACAAGACAAGACAAGAGTAGTATGACCGAGACCTTGGCAGACCTTCGACAACACAGTATCCAAGATACTGGAGGAAGCCCATGAAAAAATCATGAGGAGAAGGAGAAGGATGTGCGAATTCATAACACAACGTGGACGAAGCGAAAGATGTATGGAGAAACAGTAGTGTGAAGATAAAAAAATCACACATAATTAAAATAATCTTTTTCTAGCTTATGTTTATTATTATTTTTTATAACTTGTTTAAAACGTCGTTGAGCAGCGTCTCTGATACGTGTTTGATTAAATATGTTAATTGTAGATTAAAATCCAAATCGGGGGATTGTATTTTATAATTGAAGTTTCCAGTTTATTTTAATAAATTTGATAAAACATAATAAGTGCCCCTGCGCCACGATCTTCGATCTTTTTTTTCGATCTATTTCCAAATAGATCGAAAAAAGATTACCAACGGTATAAAATAACCAGAGTGGCGTGTCCCTCATCATTTCCTGCCATTTAAATTATAATTGCGTGTACGCAAAATAATGCGCGCAAAATTTGCGTTCAATCCCCACTCGAGGAAATGAAACATATATTTAAATTTATATTTTCATTTCTTTGCTCTAGTGACGTGGTAAAGCGTGGCGTTTAGTTCTGTTACTCAACTCGCAATGTCTCCAAAATTCAGCGGGAAATGAGGAACGGAGCGTTTTAACACTAAGTTGCCTCTGCCTACCCTGCTGTGTACGCTGATTTTAGAAAAATCTATTAATAGTCACTATAAATCCTGTATTCATAACATTTCCTACACTTAAATAATATGGATACAATTAAAACATAAATATTATATAGCTGACAACGACATCCATGAATAGGTAACCATCAGTTACAGAGATTCTAGGAACAATATAAACACACAGAGCTTGTTTAACTTCATTGTTTGCTTTTGAATAGTTCCCTACAATAGCACATCCTCTAATTATATCTTCGTCCTTTACTTAACGAGATATCAGTGCAACTTTAGAGTTAAACACTGCAAAATGAGTTTATTTATTGTATTTCTGATTATATCTTTTTCTATAGTTGAATGTCATGTAGTAGGCGATAAAGCGCAAATAGTAAGTTTGGAAAAACTTATTTTTAGTTATTTTTTTATTAGCTTCACGCTGTATCCCGCACACCACAGGGTAAGCAGAGGGAACCTAGTTTTAAGTGTTGTCCTCACTTTCTGCTGAATTCTGGAGGCATTGCGTGTTGAAGAGGTAAGTAATAGAATGAGTAAACTATAAAGGTTTTAAAATTAATTTAGTTTAACTGATTGTAATTATTCGATTCTCTTAAATGAAAGCATTATCATTAATGCAAGAGACGCCTCAAAATAAAATAAATAATAGAAAACGTGTAAAAATTTGGACGTAGCCCCCGTCGTCTCTTGGAAACTGTCCACACGTTTGACGCTTATCCAGAGGCGCGGGATCGAATTTCGCTACGTTCAAATTTTTATAATTTTCTAAATATTTTTTTCTTTCCAAAGTGTGGAAATACACTTTAATAATATGAAAAATAGTTCAAAGTATTATATATTTTCTTGCAGTCAGAGCTCAAGAAGCTATGCGAGCACGCCTATATATGTTTCCATGACAACGTTATAATTTGTGGTAAATCTGTGAACGAAGCAAGGACCTTCCTCGATCTATGTGATCTTTACGAATATTCCTGCGAATATAATATGGGTAACTCATTTTAAATTTCTAGAGGTCAGTCATGGTGCAACGAACCCAAGCGTGTGAATGTGAACGCTACAGGTTGTGGGTTCAAGCCCACTCGAGGAAATTAAATAATTAATTATTCCATTTCTTCACCCGGTGTCAAGGCAAAGGCGAAGCGTTGAGTTCTGCCACTCAACACATAATGCCCTTAGGATTCGACAGAAAACATGGTACATAAATGTCTTCCCATGAAGACATTTATGTTGAGATACTCCGTCTCCATAGACGGAGTATCTCAACACTAAGTTCCCAGGTTCCCTTTACCTACCTTGCTAATTTGCAGAAGACAACAAAAAAAATCTACGACGTTTCACATGATGTACAGCCAGTCCATAATCAAATAACTGCACAATTATGTACGATAGCTTATATCATTCTAAATGCCCAAGGTACATTGGGTTACAGAGAAGGGATTAGCGTTATATGATGCAGCCTCTCTTTGTGAATGGTCAAATAAAAAATTCTAACCTAACCAACCTAAGGTTTGCGCTTAACCAAATGTAGTCTTCAGCTTTGCAATTAGCTTGTATTAGTATAAATTTGTCTAAAATTGTTTAAACACACAATAATAATAAGTATAATTTTGCTTAAAAAACATCATTTAGGTTTTTCATTTATTTCTTCTTCTAGTTTTCAGGCACGTTAAGGAAGAGGAGGGAGTTTGTCCAAATCCTAAAGAAATAAGACCAGGTGCAGGATAGAAAATAGGAAACGTCTGTGGAAAAGTATAAATGTTTTATTTATGTCAGCTATATTATTATTCATTTAAAAGAAATAAATAAACTATATTAGACTTTGTGTTATTATTGTATTGATCTTAAAGAATTAATTTTTTCTTTAAAAATCTTAAAAATTTCAATTGTTACGTTTGGAAAATATTGTATATTATACTTCAGTGTTCCGTATGTTACCATGTTAATTTTTTATAAATTATAATTTTAGGGTTCCCTCAAATATTGGCTTGCAAGAAGGAACGAGTGCGAAATCTGAAACAAAAATTCAATATAAATGTATGAATAATTAGCTGTAACATATAAAAAAAAGTATTTTACTGTAATTATATTAATCGTGGCGCAGGGGCACAAAGTGTGAATGTAAAATCGACTAGTTGTGGATTCCATTCCCATTCAAGGAAATGAAATATTTATTTTCGTTTACATTTTCATTTCTTCGTTCTGGTATACGAGGCAAAGCGCTGCGTTGAGCTCCACCACTTAATACGTAATGCCTCCAGAACTGAGGAGCGGAGTGTCTTAACACTAGGTTCCTTCTGCCTACCCTGCTATATACTGGATACAGTGTGAAGCTGACAAAAATTATAGCAAAAGCTACTAACTGTATCTCCAATAGCAATTCACTTGCAACATATGGCAAACGTCATCAAACTTCCCGTATCCGAAGTTATCGTCGTAACCGCACACAGGGTCCATTTTCCTGTGGCACAATATCGCGACTGCACACCAGGGACTTATTTTATTATCACCTTGGTTATTCGGTACCAGCATGGGATTTCCACCCGTGAAAGAACGACGTGACTAAAAACAATAAAATGCATAATTCAGCCTTTAAACATACTACAAATATAATTATTGAAATTCTCATATAAAAGTAAAATAGTATCAAAGAAATAGTAATTGATACGAATACAGAACAAGTCTTAGTAAAATCATCCAAACATATAAATAATAACAAAGATCGACTGCCAAGAAAGAAAACAAAGGAGAAATACTAAACAGTTTAATATAAATAAGTATATCGGAGTAATAACGAATAGATGCACAAAGACGTTTGTAATTAATGGAAATATAGATAAAAATTAATAATTCACTAAACACTTTGCTGGGATGGATCATCTTGTATTCCGTCAACACTGTCAGCACGGAGCTCGGCCTTTATTAATTTTAATAAAAACGTTCCATATTTGGGTATGTTCTTTATAAATTTTACTACCGAATTATCCTGATCAGGATCAACGTTACTGCGTCTAGTGTATTGTGCTTCTATTTTTTCAGGTAAATTAGGTTTCGGTATGTTTTCACCCAAATTTTCAACTATAGCCTTTGTGGACTCCTCGTTAGAATGGAGGAGCTTCATGATATACTCCAACGCCACTGTTTGCTGCACTAGCTTTTCTTCAACAAATTTTTGGAATTCACTTATATTAGTTTTACCGGAAGTGGTTTCACGTTTCGATTTTCTCTGATAAAATAATTATGACACTTAGCTTGGAAAAAAATCTAAAAATGAAATTAAACTATGCAATAGTCGATGAATTCTTACCATCGGCGGCTCGACAGGATACACTAAAATATTTTCCAAGGTTTCAATAGGTTCTCCATAAGTGAAAGTTACAATAGAAAATAGAAGAACACCTGAAGTAAGAACGATCGGATTATATTAATGTTAATTTAATATATTAATATTAATTTAGTATTTTAATGTAATAGAAATTAAGTTACCTAAAATAAGAAGCCGCATCGTGTGTGGTTTTGTGTCCGTAACCCTTACGAATATATGGAAGAGTGGAGTAAACACACTTATAGTGTCGATAATTTAGACTGATGTTGCACTAATTTTGATACTTTTGTATTTAATATCATGGTGCCCATGGCCCACTCTGGTGTGAGAAAAGGCGGCAGTTAGGTCCATTACTTTCTCTAATTCTCTAATTCTGTCAAAAAGTGAAAAGGAGTCAGTTTATATTAGGTTTTGGCAACCAACTCCAACCAACCAACTGGTTATACGTGGATTATAACATGTTGCTGGAAATATACAGAATGTTTTTGACAGCTCCACTTCAAATGCAACCACAGTCTTAACTACTCTACAAAAGCCTAATACATTTTTTTTTAAATATCCCAAAAACGAAAAAGTGATTTTTTAAACAAAATAAATAATAAAATTATCGCTGTAAAATACGCAGTGACGACATGGCACAAAGTGTGACTGTACGACTGGTTGTGGGTTCGAACCCCACTAGAGGAACTAAAATATTTACTTCCGTTTATATTTTAATTTATTCGTTCTGATGTCGAGACAAAGCGCAACGTTGGGTTCCCCTACTCCACACGCAATGCCTCCAGAACTCGGCAGAAAGTGGGGAACGGACTGTCTTAACATCGATTTACTACTAGGTTACTGATTTGATTTGAAGAGAAACAGATAAAAGAGGACGGAGTGGTTTCAAGTTGCTAAAATATATCGAAAGTCAAATCATCACCAAGTGATCCAATATTTTGACTTTCTCTATGTAAGCGCCCTCTCGAATTACGAAAAATGATTACAATAAAGAAAAACTGTTTAAAAATTATTATAGACATAAATAAAGAAAAATAGTTAATGGAAAATATAACGCATTTTATTATCAGTATCAAAATCGCTGTGCCTGTATACATTCTGTACGTGTGATTTATAGACATTAAGGCCGATGTAATTAAATTACTAGGGCTGATACGGCTCTCAGACAGTAAATTGCACTATTACAGCCGTCACATGCTTCTTAATTGAAATTAAAAATCATGGATTATTACTATTTAAATATACATATTATATATTTATTTAATAAACATATATAAAATTTTATGTGTAAGAAATATTTAGAACAAATAACCTAAATATCAATCAGTAAACATAAAATGGAGGCCAGTCGGAGCGCAAAGGTGTCAACGCGGTTGATAGTTCGATTATCACTCGACAAAATTAAATTCTATTTCTCTATTTCAATTTTCTTTGCCCCGGTGTCGAGGCAAAACGCGGCGTTGAATTCGGCAGAAATTTGGAGAACGGGGTGTCTCAACACTACTGAATGAGTACACAGATACAGAGTAGAGCTAAAAAATATTATAACTAATTTATCTTTTCATATTCTGCCATTAAACTAAGACGTCAAAATTAAATATCCTCAAAAATATTATAAAAACATGTTGTTTTATTATCGAGTAATTATTCTACAGAGTCAATAACAAAAACCGATATAAGAAACGTGCAAAGGTCACTTTTAAATCCAACCTTTTAAATCTTATTCATATTACCTTTTCGTTATAATGCATTAAATTTCTTATACTTTGGAAATTTTGTCGCAACAATATGTCATTTCTTCACTTTTATATTCAATTTCGTCACTGATAATAAATAATACGTCAATACACGAATTTGTTTCAAGTTTTCAATAATAAAAAGTTACGATTTCGTTTACGATCAGAGAAAAAAGGGAAAACGACAAGTCAATGTTTTTGATATACGATTTAGAATAATATGTATTTGAAAAAATATAAAACATAATTTAAAATGATCTAACATAATGTTTTTGTTATTAGGTAAAGTATAACTATATGAATTCTTAATTATAACTGTAACCCATTTTCTCGTAAAAAATACTACTTTGGAAAGAAAAATATTTAGAAAACGTATAAAAATTTTAACGTAGCGGGACTCAAACCCGCGCCTCCTGGAGTTCGAAATAATAATACGTTTTCTAAGTAAGTATTTTTAAAATGTTAAAAATAAGTAGTATTTTTCATTTTGTTTCCACTTGCCACTGTCGTCGAGGCAATTAATCTACAGAGACAGTTGAGTAGTGAGTCGTTGTCTGAGCAATAAAATTATGTTAGAGAGAGAGCCGTTTGCACTAGAAATATATCTTTTGATAACTCTCTAATATAATTTTAAAATATAAACATTTTAGTTTTTTTTTTATGTCATGCTGTATACCGCACACAACAGGGCAAGCAGAGGGAACCTAGGGTTAAGGCACTCTGTTCCCCATTTTCCGCCTGATTCTGAAGGCATTGCGTTGTAGGCAGAACTCAACCCCGCGCTTTGCGTATACACCAGAGCGAATGACATTTTTAATTTTCTTGAGTGAGAAGCGAATCCACAACCTGTCGCGTTTACAGTCACACTTTGTACTATTGTGTCTCGACTGGTGACTACGTATTAATTAAAGCCTAATTCAAATTATAAGCATATGCTGTTTATTGAATATTTTTAACAATCTAGAAAAGAAAAAATCTTCTACATATATGTACAGCCTTTTTGTTTAGAAATATTAACTAAAAGAATGTATTTATAAGATAATAACTTCTTAGAAGCCCTATCGATAACGTTCAATGAAGTGAATTTAAATTTTAGTCATAATTTAATATTTAAATAAAAAGTTTATAATTGGATTTGCTCTTTTTTCAGTTCTTATTCATATATTATTTTTTACTTTCGTCAATGGTCACAGTGAGACAATCAAAGTAAGTATATATGGTATTTTTTTTAATTCTCGTGTCTCCTGGAGTCCAGGAGACACATGAAGATAAAATAATCACCCACGATGATGGCAAGACTCAAATTGACACAACTGGTTTTTTCTATCAGACATATATATATAGTTTGCATGAACGAAATTTGAGGCCAATTGTGGTGCGTGGACACAAGCATGAAACTATAATCGTGACATGTAGTGGGTTCGATATCTACTTGAAAGAAATAATATTTTAATACTTTCATTTCTTCGCTTTGATAGAGAGGCAATGCCTCCAGAATTAGATATAGTTTTCCATTTTTATAAACAGTAAAAATCTAATTTAGGAAAAACACCAATTTATTGTTTCAGCTTTACGCTGTATCTCTTGTAGCAGAGTAGACAGAGAGAACCCAGTGGTAAGACACTCCGTTCCCCATTTCCCGCCGAATTTTCAAGACATTGTGTGTCACGTAAAACACCGTATAAGGCTAAGTAAAAATATATTGTGATTCTCTTTAAAGACGTTATTTTGTGTACATATATATTAAAGTGTTTAAGACATACATATATATAAATTATAATCATAATAATAAATAATATAAAATTCTTCTAGAACGAAGAAGAATGCAAGATAGCGGACCTGTGTGTCCACGACAAGGTGCCAATGTGCGGTATCGATTCTTGCGGCGAAATGAGGACGTTCATCGACACGTGCGATATGCACGAGTTCAACTGCGACAGCAAGAAAGGTATTCATTGATATTACACTTTTTCTTTTCAAGTATTTTTTTTGTTTATTTCTTGTATTTTATTAGACAAATAATATATATTTCTTAAATTAAGTTTAAGTTTTAAGGCCAGTTGTTGCGCATGGGCACAAAGTGTGACTGGAAAATCGACTGGTTGTGGGTTCGATCCCCACTCGAGCAAATGAAATATTTATTTACATTAACATCACATAGAGGCGCGGCGTTGAGTCAGAACTCAGCGGAAACTGGGGAACGCCTACCCTGCTAAGTTGTGGGACACAGCGTGAAGGTGCTTTAAGTTTACGTTTTCTCTGATTATTTAACGAGTTTTGGGTAGAATTATCTATGAGGCCAGTCGTAGTGCAGGGGTGACTGTAGGCGTGACAGGTTGTTGGTTCGATTCTTATTTGAGGAATTGAAATATTTAATATTCGTTAAGCTAAAAAAATAAATCACTCTGTATTGTATTTTGATATCAATATATTTTTATGTTACGTAAGATAACCTATATTCCTAATTAGATTGCATTTAAAAATGTTTTAAAATATCATGTACATTCATTAAAATGTATGTCATGCTGTTACTTATAACTAATTTAATTAAAGAGGCATGTATCGCTTAAAACGACGTTGAAATTACATATTTTGCAATATAATAAAAATATAAACTTAACTTTACTTAACTTAGCTTCACGCTTTATCCCTAGCGGGGTAGTCAGAGAGAACGGAGCGCCAAACGCTACGGTCTCTACATACCTCTTTCGCCTCTTTTGTATATACAAGAGATTTTTGTAATTATAATTAAACTAAATGGAATATTAGCTAACACTTCTGGAATTCCTCCAATCACCCTGAAGTTACCATGTTACCATGAAGGAACCTGGGGTTACCACATTACCATATTTTATTTTAATTGTAAATTTTAATTAAAATTTTGTAAATCTGCAATCTACGCTGTTGTTCAGACGTAATCCAGTGTATAAAGCGCCCGTCACGTACTTCGTAATGCAGTTCACGTGGACTGTTAATGCTATGTAAAATTTAAATATATAATATATTCTTACTTTTCAATTTTTATAAAGAACCTAGCTTCCGCCGGCAATATTATTAAACGACAATAATTCTGTATTTTTATATGTATTTGATATAATTTTAAATTATATTAATGGCACCGACTCCAAAAATTACAGACAGACTTGAAATAGTAAATAGATATATGTATATGTATCAAAAATCGTTCTTTAATTATGTTTATGTTTGGAATATATTGTTTACCACTTCGTAATTTTTGTTTAAGATAGTGTATATGGTTTTTTCTTAATAATTATTAATAGAAGTATATGTACATAGATTCATGTTTTTTATTTGTATTTTTTTTATCAAAAACTAATTTAGAAAATAAAACTAAAAAATCTGTTAATAGAAAATCCGTTACTGACAAACAATTCATGTACCAAACGACTGGTCTTACAAAATTGATTTCTCCATACAACGTGACGTTGGGAGTGATATGTGCTCAAGCGGCACGCTCGAATGCCATAATTAAAGAACCAAACTAGACCATACAAAATTAACATTTAACATGTACCTATGTATGTACGTAGTTTACGAATTGGAGAAACGAAATTTACCATTTTACGTCTCCATCCATTGTACCTTAAATTTATAATTGTATCTTAAGCTACACGCAAAGTTGCGGGCGATGATTAACGTTATTAGAGTAAAATATCATACACATATAAGATCCTGAAAATCGTTCATGAGTCGTGATGCAAGGGCACAAGTGTATGACCGTAAACGCGACTGGTTGTGGGTTCGATCACTACTCGACGAAATGAAGTATTTATTTTAATTTATATTTTGATTTCTTAACTCTGGTGTCCAGACAAAACGCGGCGTTGAGTTCCGACATTTAACACACAATGTCTCCAAAATTCGGCAGAAAATAGGGAACGGAGTGCCTCAACACTAGGTTCCCCCGCATACCCTGCTGTGTGCGAGAGGAACGTGAAATATTATAAAATCCGGAAATTTTATATATATTTTTTTGTTTTTAGATTTTAAACAGAGACCAATCCATGAGTGCTGGGTAACGTGTAAACGAGGACGCTCTTTTAAGAAGCCCGAATACAGAGCTGATTGTAATGTGAATAAGAATAGACCAGCGTAAATAAAGTATTTAAATAATTTAAAAACTGTTTTATTTTCATCAAATAAGAGTAAAATATCCAATTAATCGAAATTCGTCAAAGACAATGCAAGTTGAATGCGGAACTCAACGCCACACTTTTACCAAAGCGAAAAGCGACCAGCTCCGACCGACCGCTCTGACCACTAAGCCATACGTTCTCATCAAGCTACGTCGAAATTTTCATACGTCGAATATTTCGGGTTCGAGTCCCGCTACGTTCAAATTTTTATACGTTTTTTAAATAAGTATAAGATATTTCACATATTTATTTAAAATTTATGTTCTCATGTCTTCGCTCTGGTGTCAAGGCAAAGGAATCGGCGTTGGATTCCGTCACTCAACACGTAATGCCTCCAGAATTTGGCGGAAAATAGGGAACGTAATGCCTTAATACTAGGTTCCCTTTATCCTGCTGTGTGCAGGATACAGCGTGAAGCTGATTCAAGTGTTTGCTATTTAATTTCAGTTGTACATAACAGCAGATAGACCCCTAATAGTAGTATCAGAATAAAAAGTCTTCCACTTTACCTATATACCTTTTGCTGTCTATTGAAGCGTAAATTAATCATATCGGTTTGATAGAGACAGAAATTGGAAAAGTGAACCGCTCGGGCGGAAAATTAATTATCTGTCAATATTTTGTCAGTTGAGTATTTGAACCTATGACTATTTATTCCTTGAAAAAAAATGAGGTCAATTACGACGTAAAAACAAAAACAAGTGACTATAAACGCGATAGACTCTGGGTTCGATTTCCACTCGGGGAAATGGATTATTTAATATTTTCATTTCCTCGCAGTGGTAACGAGGCAAAATCAATGCCTCTAGAATATGATGAACTGTGGGAAACGGAGTGTCTTGACACTAAGCTCCTTCAGCCTCCGCTACATGCAGGATAAAGAGTGAAGCAGAAAAAAAAACTAACAACGCCGCCGGAGCTCCACTAATCTACGAGCAATTTTTATTGTCTTGCAGAATATGGAGAGCAGTGAGTATATCTTGACACAAAGTTCACTCTACCCTGCTGTTCGAGAAAAAATAAAACTTCAGAAATATATTATATTCCTACTTCGACTTTAGTTGTTTAATAGTTATATATAACACATTTATGATTAAATTCATATCGACCACTGTGAGAAATAGCAATGCGTCTTTTACGATATTGCAACGAAATTGCTTTAGCATTTTAAAATATTTAATGTGAAATGCTACAAAGGATATTTTTATATATTTTTATATGCTTATCAATCGATTTTAATACTTGCTATGCACATATAGATGGTGCTAAGGTAAGTAGATGGATTTTTTCAGCTTTACCGGTGTACTTCCCATATAGCAGGCAGAGGGAACCTGTGAAGTGTTAAGACACTCCGTCCCCCACTTTACGCAAAATTTTCGACGCTTTGCCACCAGTACCAGAACGCAGAAATGAAAATATTAATAAATAATAATTAATTTCCCATATTGGCAATCGAACCCACAGCCTTGGCGTTTAAAATCAATGCTTGTACCGGCCTCAATAGATGGACTTTATTTTAAGTTTTCCTAAACAAACACACCACAGTAGCACATCATATAATAAGACCAGAAAGCTACTCCAAATATAAAACATCTTTTGAGTTAAATTCGCATCTTTAATATATCTTAATATATCTTTAATATAATATATATTTTTAAGTATTTTATTGCTTTTCTACACTTATAGCTTGAAGAAGAATGTAAGATAGCAGATATTTGTCGCCACGATCAAGTGCCAGTCTGTGGAATCGACTCGTGTGGAGAAATGCGGACATTCATAGATACCTGTGACATGCACGAGTTCAATTGTGACAGCAAAAAAGGTAATATTATCATAATTATATACATATTCCATGATTCTCTATTATAATTTAAATACTGTGATTCGAAATTATTGAATCATTATCACTAAAAATATATAAATATTACGTGTAGTTAATGATAGCTATAAAGTTTGAATAATAACGATGCATAAATGATCATTCATCATTATCATCAGCAGCATCATCATCATCATCATGAGGTTTAGTGGTATGGAGGAAAACTGGGTAGTCTTTCTCCACCTTGATCTTCAGCTGTTCTTTCTTACCCAACCATTGATTAGTCAACAATATTTTCTTTACTTATTTATAAAACGTATAAGAATTTGACGTTTACTTTTTCATCGTAAATATTTTTCATTTAAAGAAATAACAAAGAACAAAGAAGAGTTTTACCCGTTATGACTATGACGAATGTGTATTTCTATTCACGGAAATCAAACCTATAATTCTATAAATTCAAATTAAACAAAAATGCTATATTTAGGAATACGTTGTTTTTTAGTTAGATACCTAATACCTACACGATAATAATTAATTATTTTATTCATGCATATTTCATATTACCATATGGTATTTTATTCTACATAAAAAGTATATAACGAATCTTTTAATACATGAACAAACAAAAGTCGGACAAAAATAATTTAATATATAAAAAAAACAACAGTGACTAGACGTCTGTAACTGAGTGACGCATATTTGGACCAATTTACATAGACCTACATTACACCCATATTATAAAGAATACTTCATTGAAATTCTATCAGACAGGGCTCGTATCTCGTTGGACATAGCACACCCACACTGGCGCCCTTTGAAATCTTCGATTAAATGATTCAACACTGGCTCCCCTGTGTACCCATGTACTTATGGATTATTTCAGGGAATCCATTCATGATACTCACCTCCTATTATTATTGACTTTTCGTTTGTTATGTGTAAAAACGATTTGTAGATTAATTTTAGGGTTCCGTATCTTTTAAGAAAAAAAGGCCTCCTTATAATATCACTTTGTTGTCCTTCCATCCGTCTGTCGGTCTGTCAAGAGCCTTTATCTCAGGAACGCTTGGGGAAGTCGAGTTGAAATTCAAGCCATATACCAGCCATATAGATCTACGGTCCCTTGATTTCCTGCAAAATATTATTTACATTTACTTTTAAAAAACATATAAATATATTTATATTGCAAAAACGCGTATTTCGAAACCACAAAAGAAATCAAAATTAATAGGGTACTTTCGGTTGACCTACAATTATGAAATTTGCCATCTACAGGTAGTACTAGTTCAGGAAAAAATAGCCATTAATAGAAAAAAACGCGTATTTTGACCCTATAAAGACAATCAAAATTAATAGGGTACTTCTGGTTAACCTAGAATTATTAAATTTTATACCTTGTATCTACAGGTAGTACTAGTTTAAGAAAAGAATTAAAAATAATAGCTTTAAAAAAGGCAAAATTTGGTATTAAGGCCGCTAGTTCAAGTGAGGTATCAGATGAAAGAGCTCTTTCTAAACAAAGCCTGAATTCCAGAACAAGCTCGAGACCTCCAATTTTTGTACGTAGCCCTTGGTGGGTGAGCTGGACTCGCACTAGTCTGGTTCTTTTAATTATACCTGAATTTCAGCATGTCCCTTTTAATAACACCTCTCCCCTATCAAATGAAAGCGCTCTGCCTAAGCTTGAATTTCAGAAAAAGCTCGAGATCTCCAATTATTGTTCGGAACCCTCGGTAAACAAGCCTGACTCGTGCTTGTCCGATTTTTTTTTATTTACTTTCAGAGTAAATATTTTATTCCTACAAGTAGGAATTGAACTCACAACTGTCACACTCACTTACAGGCACACGCTTGAACATCCTCATCAATCTATTTTAAATAAAACTATATCGTCATCAATCATTTGTAATAACGAAAAGAAAATATGCCTAATAACATTAAGTTATTTAGTTAGTTATAAACGACATAACATTTATAGAGTATTTCAGGGAATCCATTTATGATACTTATCTTCTATTATAGACATTTTGCTAAGTTAGTTATATGTAAAAACTATTTGTAGATGTGTTTTTATTTACTTTCATAATAAATATTTCATTCTTTCAAGTGGTAATCGAATCACCAGTCGCCTCTACTTTATTTAGCTCCACGCTGAATCCCGCATATAACAGGGTAGGTAGAAGGAACCTGGGAACCAAGTTTAAATTAAGACAATCCGTTCCTAATCTAATTCTTAAGTCATTGCATGTTGAAACAGAACGCCGCAATTTACCGCATTACCAAAGCGGACAAATGAAAATAATAAAAATTTCATCTCCTTCGATTAGGAATCGCATTCACGACTATCGCGTTTACAACGCTCGCCCTTGTGCTACGACAGCCGCAAAAAAATACAAATATTAAATACTGAAAATAGGTATCCTCTACTGTGACCTTAACCTTTCAGAGGTTGCTACTTTAGAGTGAGCTCGTATCTCTAGATCCATAACAAAGCGTTCAATTAAAAAAAAATTAAAAGCTCGCGATAAATGCCGCCGTTGTAAACATATCTTTTCAACTGTATTTTACTATTTTTATTTATCTATGCAATAAAGAATATAAACTGACATTTTGTTATATTGCTAGATACCTGTATAAGCAAAATAAGAACTATTCACGTTCTTTTTTGCATCATATAAATGTCTTGAAAAACATACATTTATAGTGATACTTCTTTTTAAAGAAAAAAATATTTATCAATCTTACATTTGATTTTTATAGCTGCACGCTATATCCTGAAAATAGCAGGAGAGGCAGAGGGAACCTCGGAATCTAATAGTAAGACACTCCATTCCCATTAAGATATTTCCTTTCGTCACTTTTTGCTGAATTCTGGAGTCATTGCTTGGTGAGTCTCGGCAGTGAACGTCGCCTTTTGCGTCATTACTAGAGGGAGAAAATAAAAAAAATAAAAATTTTCCTGAATGCGAATCTAACCCACAACCTGCTGCCTTTACATTTACATAAAAGTTAAATTAAATTAATAAAACAGCCTTCTTAAAAAATTGTAAAACTGTGTTAATATAAGGCTGTTTATATATAATTTTTTACGAGATTAGAGGTGGTAACCTAGTATTTAGTACACGAGAATACTTTTAGTTTTACTGAAAATACAATAATATATAATCTATAGTATTGTACAAATCTAAGATGGCCGCCGCTACAAAGTGATAGATTTTATATTTTTTATATATTTAAACTGTTATTCCACACTTAAACTAAAATACTTGTTTAGAAAACGTCTAAAAAGTTGAACGTAGCGGGACTCCAGGAGGCGCAGGTTCGTGTCCCGCTACTTTAAAATTATTAAAATAAAAATATTTAATTTTTATACGTTGTCTAAATAAGATTTTACAATATTTTTAAACTCTTGTCATGGAAATATAGCAAAGTATAAAAACAATACAAATTCAAAATGACTTCCACCGCTTTTCTAGCATATAGTACACTTAATCTATTATTATTATTTAATATTCAGTACATTTATCATTTGACTTCTTTACAATAAAACTATTTAAATTAAATCATTTTTTTACTTCAGGCCAGTCGTGCCGCAGTGGCGCGAAGTGAGACTGCAAAGCCTGACTGACTGGTTTTGGGTTCGATCCCCACTCGAGATGAAAAATTTACTTCTTAAATTTATATTTCCGTTTCCTCGGTATGGTGTAGATGCTAAGCGCGGCGTTGAGTTCAGCCACTCAATACGCAATGCCTCCAGAATTCGGCAGAAAGTGGGGAACGGAGTGTCTTAACACTAGGTTCCCTCTACTTAACCTGCTGTGTGCGGGATACAGCGTAAAGCTGATTTATTTATTTTTTTACTTAATTTATTTTAATCTAGACGACAGAGACATGAATGTTAATAATTTATAACGCACGATGTAACGGGTCACCTTATAATCTATTATATTACACGAATGGTTCAATGCCCTCGGGACTACGTATAATATGTAAATGTTCATTCATTTCATAAATGTTTTTATAGATGAATTAAAACCGTAACTAGAATCATTATAATGTAGATCAAAGATTTTGTTTTTTTTAGGCAATTTACACTAAATTTTATCATTTTAGTATATCATATTTTATATATGCCGTGCCGTATATTATATGAGACCGTCGTGGCGCAGGGGCACAAGGGCGTGACCGAAACGCGACGGTTGTGGGTTCGGTCTCCACTCGAGAGAGTGAATTATTATTTCTTAATATTTTCCTTTCTTTGCTATAGCACGAAGGCCCGGCGTTGAGTCCCGCCATTTAACACGCAATGCCTCAAAAAATTCGGTGTTCTCTCTCTCTCTCTTCTCTCTCAAAAAATTCTATGTTCCATCTGCCTACCCTGATGTGTGCCGGATACAGCGTGAAGCTGATTTTTTTTTTCAATATTTTATATAAACTACGTACTTTACTTTCTATTTATATTTTTTTTAAATAACTACCTACTAAATTATGAAATTCGTGACTAAAACACAATATTTGAATTGCGGGATTGAATTCGGGCGGAAAGACGTAAGCTGTCTTAATATCCGTAATTCCTTCTATAATCCGCTATATGCAGGCTACAGCGTGAAAACGAGCGTGATAACCAACAAAAAGCAGAGATTTACAAACAATACTTTTAATCACAATATAAACACCGACAGATTTCGTCCAAAAGCCCGTCCACGAGTGCTGGGTGACGTGCAAGCGGGGTAGAAGCTTTAAGAAGAGTGCATACGGAGCGGCATGTGACCTACAAAACATAATAAAGTAATATCGATCGACGCCATTTAATTCCATGTTGCTATGATGTTTTCATTGCATTCTTTTCTATTTATTTATTTTAGTTTAAAAAAAATATAAGGAAATTGTGTTTTGTATTGATGTAATTTCTTTAAATATTTAGAAGGATTGTTAAAGTCCCGTTGTTTCAGGATGTAGGTTCGTTTTCAGCTTGGAAATATGTATAAAAATATATATGATTTTTTTTATTTAGTTTTTTTTTCAACATAGCGCTGTTTCCCGCTTGTCGCAGGGTAGACAGAGGACGCCTAGTGTTAAGGCTCTCCGCACCTAACTTTCCGCTGAATTCTGGTAGCATCGCGTGTTTGGTGGCAGAACTCAACACCGCGCATTACTTCAACACTAGAGCGTAGAGATTAAAATATTAAATATTTCTTTTCATCGAGCGGGAATCGCACCCACAACCGGTCATATTTACAGTGGCACGCTTGTGTCCCTGTGCCGCGACTCCTTTGTCAGGTTGAACCATTTTTTATGGCTGAGTGAATCAAGGCTAAGTTCATCAACCTACCTTACCATTATATCACAGAAGTGGGATATCAACCCACGATTACAATGTTGAAATATTTTTTTTGCATCACGCTGTAGACGCAGCCGAGTAGGCAAAGGGAAAATGTAAAGACACTCCACGCTCCGTTTTCCGCCGAATTCTGGAGGCGCTGGATCATGTGTCTGGAAACCAGAGCGAAAAAAATGGAAATATTATTAGGAAATGAATTCCGAGAGTGGGAATCGAACCCACAACCTGCCGTATTTACAGTTACACACTTGTGTCCCTGCGCCTCGAATGGCCTCACACAAAATACGTAATAAATATCATTTTTGTATTCTTATAAGCACAGTTTACGTATAAACTTACTACCTATATATTTGGGATCTATTTAACACCATTTTCCGAATGTTGAGTGTTTCACTAAACCGTTAAATCGTTTTAATACTTTTATCCGTTTCACAAAAATCCAATAAAGTTTTCCACGTCCATTAGTGCAGAGGATTACCTCCTCAGAGTATACCTACCCGTAGTTTAATTTTTTTCGGAGTTTTATTATTAATGTAAGAATTAATAAAATAAATAAATCAAGTAAATCAGCGCTGATAACGCAGCAGCTGATGCGCAGATAACGCTGTATCCCGCATATTGCAGGATAGACAGAACAAATCTAGTATTAAGACACTCTGTTCCCCACTTTCCGCCGAATTTTTCAACGCTGGGTTTTTACATTGGTGGCAGAGCGAAGAAATGAAAATATTAATAAATAATAATTCATTCCCCCGAGTGGGGTTCGAATCCACAATCGTCGCGTTACAGTCACAACCTTGTACTCCTGTGCTAACGGCCTCAAATATATATTTATATTTGAAATATAACCTGAAGGTTTCATTACGCTTTCAGAATTTCTATTTTGTGAATAAAATACTTATCACACGGTGAACTTGATACTTTTGAAATTTTCAAAAGTATTAAGAATCCACTATTACTTAATTAAGCGTTCGAGCAAAATATGACAATATAACAACGGTAAGTACGTACATCGATCTTGTATTTTATTAACATTTTTTTATTTTCATGAATTTTGCTTCATGCAGGATATACAAGTTATTTTTGATATACAAAATTTAGCCTTCATTTTTAATATTTTATACCCACTATCACACTAGTCAGAGATTAGAACAGAAAACCAATTATTTTAATAATAACCTCTCTTCCGAGTGGGTATCATATTCAAAATTATTAAGTAAAATTACGAATTATCAATACTACATAGTCACAAAACCAAAATTATTGACGACTTAATATAGTCGTATCTCTCAATAAACAAATAGAATTTAAGAATATCTAAACAAAAAAAACATTTTAAATATTTTATTATAACAAAATATTAAAAGAGCAATAACTTACAACAAGGCACTTATTGCTCGAGATCACAGCTCTTAATAACGAATATCATCTGTTTTACGATATTTATCATTATTTTTATTAAAAAAATATTATCAACTAAATCATTATATAATAAATTACTTAA
Source organism: Heliconius congener (assembly GCA_018230605.1). Lineage (NCBI taxonomy): Eukaryota > Metazoa > Arthropoda > Insecta > Lepidoptera > Nymphalidae > Heliconius > Heliconius congener. Next base: position 3,473 of record DWAO01000733.1, on the reverse strand, counting down.
TAACTACAGAAATAATGAAACATTTATATATAAATCTATAAAATATATGTCTATATGTACAATATGGCGTTCACACTCCAAACAATAATTTGAAAAATCGATGAACCAAAAAAATTATATATAAAATTCAATTCGGTGTACAAAACGAGTATAATCGGTAAATTTTGGTACGTCACAATAACAATACAATTTTAGTGCCTATCCAAGAAACCAGCATTTTTGACAATATCGTAGATCCTTTGCCTCGGTATCTTTTCTGCTTCGCGCTCCACAACCTGCATTTCCTTTTTGGTGAACCATGACTCCTTAGCCAATCCTGCAGCTATCGCTGGGTTACTGTAGAACGCGTTAGACTTCAGCAGTTCCGGTGGTAGCAAGGCTTCGCTGGCTGCATTCTGTTCCACTGCAGGATGGGAATGGACTACTGGGCCGCTGTGAGCGTATTCAATTCCCGGCAACACTAGCGGTTGGGTGAATATCAAGGCTGGGAGAGCCTGAGCAATTGCGAAGATAGATACACAGACGATTAAGAAGTTCATGATGATCTGAAAAATATATTAGATAATTGTTTATTGAACTGAAAAGGTTCGTTTTGTAGTTTTGTTTTCTAATTGGTGTTTGATAGCAATGTATATGAAATATATCTACAAATTTTGTAGTAAAACAGGTTACAGTTTTTCTATCTTGTTTTCTATTTAGGAATAATTTTGTGGTATTTTATGTTTTTTTACCTAGTAGTGCTTTAAAATAAAAAAAAACGTACAAGCGACTGTAAATGCGACAGGGGTGGGTTGTGGGTTCGATTCCCGTTCGAGGAAATGAAACATTAATATTTTCATTTCCTCGCTCTGGGCTATCGAAGCAAAACGCGACGTTGAGGAATTCAGCGGACAGTAGGGCACCGACGTACTTAACACTACGGTTCCCAGGTCTCCTCTGCCTATCCGTGCTTAGCGTTAAATTGAAAAAAATAATAGTAAATGTATCACAAATCAAATTTAAGCTAGTGAAACATTAAATTTAAAACGAACGACCTTTACGACTTTAAAAATTATTAAAAATACTTAAAAAATAGTATTATCTCTTGCCAAACGATAATTCTATGTAGTTATCTTTGGGTACCAGAAAATTGTAAAAATCTCCCTACAGAGATGTTAACAACATAAATAAGTTGTAACAAGCGTATAAGAATTTCGACGTAGCCCGATAAGAACGTATGGCTTAGTTGGTCAGAGCGCTTGGGCGGCGCGGGTTCAAATCCCGCTACGTTGAAATTTGTTTACGTTTTTTTCCTAATTGTGGAATAATATTATTATTAATCAATAAGCCTATCGCCGTCCACTGCTGAACGTAGGCCTCCCTCATCGAGCGCCAACCATCCCGGTTTTGGGCTTCTAATAATATTATAAAAATGTTTAAAAATTTAAAAAAACGACCTATTGTTAGTATTATTACGATAATCGTACTTACTTTGCAAGTTACATATCTAAATACATAGTAAGTAAAGCAGTTAATACAATTCACTCGGTTGTTTTAATACTCAAGGTTTTTTATTGAAGTTGCACTAATGATTAAAAAATGCAAAATTAAAAATTATTTCTAATATTTTTTTAAAATGTCATTCCACACTTAGGAAAGAAAAATACTTATTTTTTTTAAATTAAATATTTGGCAATATTACTAAATTTTGTGTGACCCAACTAATTTTGTTAAGAATAAAATATTATTAGAATTATATCTTAATATAAAATTGCTTTTACACCAAATATGATTTAATAAAGTCAGTTCAGAAATTTCCTACATTTACATATTACAAGTTAATAATTACAAGTATATATTGATTGGTTATAGATTAAAAAAATAAGAATTTATTGAGTTACCCAAATTTTCTATCATACGTTAATCCAAGACAAAAAAAAATATTTCAAATAAACAAAACAATACTCCAATATACGACGGGGTACTATCTATAATTGCGAAATTACTATTTTAATACACACACAGTTCATACCATTTTTCTCACAACAAAAAACCATACAGAATAACCAATTTTCACATTAAATAATCGCACAGAAAAAAATCTAAACCGAACTTACTTCACTCGAATCACGGTCAACAGTCACTACCTGCGCGGGCGCAGCGCCGCCAGTATATAAACCTTTTACAAGCAACCTTCTGCCTACTTCCGTAATGTGCATCGGTTATACCTAGAATAATATTTAATATTGGAATTATAATTATTGATAAAGGCCAATAGACCTGTTTATGGATAATGTTTGACTAAGCTTACAAATATTGAACTATACTTGCGACTAACGCGCGGCTTCGCCCGCTTATATTTATTGTTATATAATAGCTTAATTATACAAAATCTTTGCGTAATGTAGAGAATATGTTTTATTATGGTGTATAAACGACATTACTGTAAAATTTCATCTAAATTCGCGTGAAAATGAAACAAAAATTCATCCTTACAAACTTTCCTTACAAATTTATAATATTAATAGCAAAAAATTCATAAAAACAAAATGTGGCTTATACATATTACTGAACTCCTAATATACTTCAATAATTTACGTTTATATAATTTTTTTATATATAAATGTATAATGTAAGAACATAGTACAAAACATTCTATAAAACAAAATAATATAATTAATTTCTAAGTGGAGGCCGTCGTGACGCACACAAGCGTGTGACTGTAACGAGACAGTTCTGTCTCGGAAAATTCGGCGGAAAGTGCGAAACGAAGTTATATGCGGGATATAGCTAAATTACAATTTTTAACGTTGCGTGATATTAACTTATTTGTGCGCACGTACTTAACGCAAATTTAAGACTTGTATTACTTTGTCGTGGATAACATCGTCAGAAATGGACCAAATATAATTAATTAAAATGGGACACCATCTTTCAAATAAAAAAAGAATCATCAAAATTGGTTAACCCAATAAAAAGCTCTGAGGTAACAAACATAAAAAAAATACAATCGAATTAATAAGCTTTTCCTTACGAAAGTTAGTTAAAAACGTAATAAAATAGTAGTTATACAGCACTCACGCAACGTCATTTTAGTCATGTAGCACTACAAAACTATACAACTACATTAAATCATCCATAGAAAATAGAATCATAGAAATATTCCTCAATCTTTTACCTCGTTGGTCAACGCCTGTCACCTGGAGAAATTTAATAATTAACTTTATTTTTTTTAATATATATATTATTATTATTATTTTTTTTTCTGATGGACTTACTGCTGTTGACCTGGTATGGTCTTAACGGTGGTAAAATAAACAATCGGCTTCAAGCTGTATCCCGCACATAGCAGGATAGACAGAGGGAACCTAGTGTTCCCCACTTTCTGCCAAATTCTGGAGGCATTGCATGTTGAGTGACAGAACTCAACGCCGCGCTGTGTCTCGACACCAGAGCGAAGAAATGGAAATATAAATTTAAGTAAATATTTCATC
>DWAO01000732.1:0-22848 GCA_018230605.1 Heliconius congener | reverse complement strand
TGACAAAACCATACACTTCAATAGACCAGATATAACACTACAAGATAAAATTAATAAAACTGTTTACCTGATAGACGTCGCAGTCCCTAACACTCACAACATTCAAAAAACAATAAGTGAAAAAATAAATAAATATGCAGATCTTAAAGAAGAAGTAACTCGTATCTGGAAACAAAATAAAGTCTACGTCGTCCCAATAGTTATATCCACCACTGGAGTTGTACCAAAAGTCATTCACCACTATTTAAAAATAATAAAATTAGAAGATAATATAATACACACCCTACAGAAAGCTGCTATATTAAATACATGTAGGATAGTGAGGAAGTTCTTGCAGATAGAAGAAAATGACATTATCACACAAAATTAAACACACTGCACTCTATAATTACTTGGCATGCGCCCGTAGTTATAGTTATTCCCCAGCTTAATGCTGAGAAATAAAAATAAAAATAATAATAATAGTTTTTTAGCGCTCACATAATTTAATAAGTAGTTATTGATCTTATAAGCTTTGTTTGTGGTTTTAAGTGATGCTAAAAGGCAACTTATCAAAAAAAAAAATATTGACAGATAGCCAACAAAGTGATCCTATAAGGCTTCCTTTTTTAAATCTTGAGGTACGGAATCCTAAAAACGAAATAAAACACTAGGAATTAAAGTCAAAATAAATCAGCTTCGTATTCCGCACACAACAGGGTAGGCAGAGCCAATCTAGTGTTAAGACACTCCGTTCTCCACTTTCCGCCGAATTCTGGAGACATGGCATATTGAGTGGTGGAACTCAACGCAGTGCTTTTAACAATAGGAATTACTTTGATATGTTTGTAATACTGTCTATCGTTAACTTTAACATACTGTTACTGTTTTAATCTAAAATAAAATTTTCTACGAAACACACCTATTATTTCAAAATTAATTTACTTTGAGTAAACTATTTCAATTCAAAAATGCTTTCAATAACAAACTAAAGAGATTTATGAACGTCTTGAGTAAACATTTTATTAAACAGCCAATAACTGGTTCAACTTATTACTTTTTTATAGCTTCACTCTTTATCTACATCACAGGGTAGGTAAAGCGACCCTGAGAAGTACCCTGCCTGTTATGTAGCGGAACCAGAGCAAAGAAATTAATATATTAAATATCTCATTGCCCCTAGTGAAAATCGACCCCCACAACCGTTGCGTTTTAAAAAAATATGAGCCCACCCCTGCGCCATTAAACATAACTACTTTTTCCATATGGAATTATCTGCTTACAGCAAACTCTAATTTATAAATAACATTTCGTTTCACAAGATAACCATTTTTCGATTCGATGGATTCGATATCCACTTAAGAAAAGGAATCATTTAAATTTTTCATCTCGGGTAAATTAATCCGCGGCGTTATAAAGTTATAAAGTATAACACCCCTGTTTTCGTCAGGGGTTAAAAAATTTTTACAAAATCGCTAGCAAAATTTTGTTTTAAATAAATTTAGTAATTCTCTCGCGTAGCTTGCAAATAAAAATTGAACGTGACAAAACGAGTCCTCCTCGAATAGGAAATCCATTCTTTTTGACTATATTTCGTAACTGTAAAAATACGACGACGAGAGAAAGAGAATACGTCCATATTTAATACTAATTCACTTTTAAAGTTGGGAATTTAAGAGTTTTCATTTTAAAAGACTCCGTTTTTACTTCCCACTATTCTAAATGACAATTTTGCACACAAAGATAATTAAAATATTGTTTAAAATCAAAAATATTTTTTTATTATAGATCTTAAATCCTGTTACCATTAAATAAATAGTAATTTAAAAAAGAAGAAATGTGTTTAGTTATGTCTCTCTATATGCTGCTTCACAAATTCCTTTATTTTCCAGTAAAAGTTCCACAAAAAACTTGTTCAGCAGTTCCAGAGATTAGCCTGGTCAAACGGAAAGACAAGCAGAAATAGAAAAAAAATATAAATCATTGGTGTATGTTTTAGTATCGTATAGATAGTTTGAATAATTAAACACTTGAAATAAGTGATATTTAGAAGTCAGAGACAGACAATTCAACTTTTTATGTATGTATAAAGATGTATAGATAATGTACTTGTTTACTTGGCGATATGAGCAGTTACTAACATAGTTATAACTTATAGCCTAACAGCTATTGTTAAGCAATTTCCCGTTCCCATAGAGAGTAAATTAATGCATCAGGCTGAGGTGCCGATGAATATGGCTTGCAGATTGAATAAACGGTACCCAGCTTCATTCAATTTGAACTTCCGAAGTGACATTTTCTCGAAAATGGCGCACCTGGGAAGTTGCTGTTGTATGTTTCAATAGTTATCTCGACAATATGCTTTCAATTTATAAAACGATGATACAATTAAAGTATGAAATCTATTATGAAGCCATTGTGGCACAGTGATGGTGACTGTAGAAGCGATGATTGTGAATTTAATCCCCACTAGGGAGAATAAATTCAACAGACGCTACGAACACTAAATTCGTAATTTTTTATTTTCTATGAAGCCAAAATAAAAATTAAACGTAGCTGTAATGTGCTGAATATTTTGTATAGTATTTATATTAAACATTTATCGTTTCACTTGGCTATTTTAAGTACATAGTTCGTTATTTCTCTGCTAAAGTAGATTCGGAACCGAAGAAACTAATAAGAATAATAGAAAAGAAATTAAAAGCACAAAATAAATGTGAATCAAAAATACATATATATATATATATATATATATATATATATATATATATATATATATATATATTACATTTGTCGCAATGAGCTAAATCTAAGTACCACTGACAACTGTCATTTATAATTCCATGATAAAAATATATTTACATATTCCTATGTTTAATATAATTGAATTCTTAATGCATATTAGAAGCGGCCTCTGAATCTTGTGCATCGGAGTCAGGTGCAGCGTCGACCTCCAAAGGTGTGGAAGAACAAAAGGCGACCAGGCCCAAGCATTTGGACTTGCTCCCACCACCACCTAGGAAAGAAGGGAAACGTGTGGCTCAGGTAATTATAATTTTATTGGTCGCCTATCTCATTAAGAATAAAGATCCCTATTGGAATAGCCAGAGCCTTCAGTATCATCGATACTGTGTTCTTGAAACATTTTGTGGAAAAAGAAAAAGCAAACAACGGGTTACCTGATGGCAAGTAATCACCGCCGCCCACGAACCCGTGTAACACCAGAGGAAAATGAGCCCGGTACGCACGTTTGGTTCTAACCGATCCTTTGACTACGTTGATTTTGAAATGTTATGTTTTTCAGATTTTTTCTATACACAGAATATTTAATTTAGTTAGTTTGAAATCGATACCCTTATGAGCTATTGAGGTTTATGACAGGACAGTCGGATATACCGACAGTTGAATTACAAAACGATTCTATAAAAGTTCCATTTTGTCTTTAAGGTACGAAACTCCAAAAGAGAGTAATGTCACTAAAATTGCATTTTCGAGTTATTTAGGTATACTTCTCTACTTACTAAATCTGTAGTCTATGATAATATTCTTGGAATAGTAAAATTAACAGCTTTACACGTGTGATTAACAGTTTCAAACATTAACAGAATTATGAGATGAGTAAATATACAAATTAATTTGATGTTGGTATGTTTTATGCAAGTTATAAATTCCTATATTTCAACACTGCAATAAACAATAGTTTTAATATAAATGGGTAAATTATCATCGGTACTTCTTTACCACGACTTTGTGTTCCTGGTTTGTTTTAGTCAGGTTTATCAGCAGAAAGCGATTACTTGATTTTCAATTCTTACCTAATATTAGCTGCACTTTGTATCTCAGATACATAATTATATTTTCATCTGCATATGCTAACTTAACATAAGGATCCTTCCGCAAGTAACCCAATGGTAAAAAACTCAATGACGCAGCGGCACATCATCTGATCTGTAATTTCCAAATGCCATTTAGGGAAACGAATTATTTTCTCATTCTGGAAACAAGATAAAGCGTAGCGTTAATTTTCTCTGCTTAACGTATATTATCTTGAAAATTGGGATTTGTGCGTAGGAAACGGAGTGTTTTGCTATGTTCCCACTGCCTACCCTGCTATACTCGAAAACGCTTAAAACGATTTCTATTAATTGAAAACATGAAATATATATTCATTCAAACGAAAACAGATCACACTCGCTTTGTATATACACCAAAACGACAATTACTCAAAAGAACGTTTTAAATCTTCCAAATTCTTCAGGCACATTAAAAAAATTAACAGAAGCATCAATCGTGAAGATAAATTCAATTGTGTATATAGCGTTCATTGCATCAACACGTTATATCAATATGTTTGATTTACAGCGCTTTCTGTTTATAGCGTACGCAGTCTACACCCACTCGGGGCGCCAAAATATTTTTGGTTTAAGACTAATGGGACGAATATCTTATAAATGTTTGTTTTTTTTTATTAATGAACATTGATAATCTAATTGATTTGGGTTTGGGTTCAATTCTGAAAGAGTATGTTAAAATTGGGTTATCCGGAATGGTTAAGAATAGATTTATTGAAATAACTTACTTTTTTTTTCTTTAAGTACAAAACTGAAAATCTCAAAGTGAGGATTTCAGCTCTATTCTATATTGTATTTATAAACTAAATGAAAAGCTAAAATAAATGTAGGATATGGTCACCTAGTAATAATGAAATCTATTTTTAGTTCCTTTTATTTTCTCTACATATATTATATTGGTATGTATCAAATTATGGGTGGTAAATAAATGTTCTATCAAAAAAAAATTTTTTAAAAACATACAATGCGCGAACAACTCTGGAAAATATTAACTATTCGTTAGTTGTGGCTCGGAAAGTGGCGAACGGAGTGTCTTAACACTAGGGTTCCGCTAAGTACCCTGATTACTGCAGAATACAGCTAAAAAATAAAATATTAATCTAAATACTCAGTCACGTTCAATTTAAGTTTCATAAGAATTCATAGATATAAAAAATGAAGAAAAAAAAGACTGTTGTTATGGGTTGTACCTCCATATAAGTTAAGACCAAATAAAAATTCGTGAACATCTATCTTGAATGAAAAGGAATAAAACCAAGGACCTAAAAGATTCATTAGAACCCAGTGTATCTATACTTCGCGGGCTAGAGCTCTTCAAATAACTAAAAAAAAGTTTATGAAGCAAAATTTTAAACAAAAATTATTATTTTGCACAATATGCATCGGGTAAGTTGTTTTTTAATTTAAATAAAAATTAATTCTTTATTCAAAGAGACTAATGATATTTGATCTCAACGTGTATCAAATTGCGAGAGCATTTCCTGGCATAATCTTACTTCGATTGCTTGTTATTTTAAAGGACTTACAGAGATTTAAATATCTACATAGAAGCTTAAAGTAAATTTAATTCATGTTTAGCTACTATATAGATAAAAATAAATAACATTTATTTTTGGCTTCGAAGAAAATATTAATTTTAGGTTGGATTTTTTAAAATCTGTAATATGATTTACCAAAACACATATTATATAAATAGTTAAAAATCAGCTTCACGCTGTATCCCGCGAACAGCAGGGTAGGCAGAGGGAACCTAGTGTTAATGCACTCCGTTCCCCACTATATGTCTCAAGGTATATGTAGGTAGTTCAGTTCAGTCTTTTATTATAGAGTTTTTAACTATTTCAAATTTTAATATTTCAATGGAATTCTAAATGCTAAGCAAATAAACAGGTTAATCTTATCGTTCTTCTAGATTTAGAAGGTATTTAAACCAACATATTTTTAACAAACATTATCCTACAAACAACTCGATACCACTACAACCATTAATTCAAATAAAAATACACTCAGCATCGACATTACAAATAGAATACTGAAAATGATCTCTCCACATTGAATCCAAGAATCGTGGTTATAAATCAAAACTATAATAATATCATCGACACTGTAATATGACTACAATTTTGTTTGACGTACCAGTGACGCGCGTTTCTGAGGTGCGAAGTGAATGAGGAAGACTTGGAAGATTCGTATAATATTTTTTTTTGGATCTTTTCCAGTATAAAAGTGGAAAATATATCGTGACAACAAATTAAAAGATATTTTTAGTTATAGGTTCAAGTTCATAGAGAAAATGTTATCTATGAAATGTTACATAATATAGTTTCAGTGTGATTTTTTAATATTTGGATTTAGACAAATTTTTGGTACTTATATTTATTACACGTTTACAAAAAAGTATTACTAGTTCCTGAGTGAGGAATTTAAACATAATAAAGATATTTAAGACAGCATTTTCTAAGCAATTATCTTTGGATAGCGAGAAAAGCATTTTCTAGCAGGAAAAGCATAAGAAAACTACACTGACTTTTAACGAAGAGCTGTACTATTAATGCATTGCCTTTTGCAAATAAAACTGCCACCATTTTTTTTGCCAGTAACCCTTACGGTAAGAGGCTTTTGGGGGTTACAACCACTAACGTATAAAGATATTTGCTCGGTATCTATTGAAGATATCTGAATGAAATTTGAACTAAACGTATCCATAAAATCGTGTGTAATACGATAGTCAATAATGCTATTTTGATACTGTTTTATTTCACATCTTAAAGTCCATAAAGGTCCATTGGACGTAGCTTTTTAATATTTTACTTATTTTACCTACTTTATAACTTTTTTTATTCAAAATTGATCGCGAGCTTGATATGATCCACTATTTTAGCCATTTATAGCATACATCATACATACATTTTAAATATTTTAATCAATATTTTTATTGTAATGCATGTACGTATGTAGGTAAATAGTAATTGAGGTCATCGTGGCATAGCAGTACAACGGCGATGGTGCGTTCAATTCCAACTCTGAAAAGGGAATAGTTTAAATTTTCTTGGTCTGGAACAAGGCAAGGCAACGTTGTATGGGAAACGGAAAGTTTAAGCACTTTCTCTCTGTACGCCACAAGTAGCAAGTAAAAAAAAGAATATTCTTTCATAAATATAAAAATTAAATGTATATATCAAATAATAATTTCATTCACACAAAATGAATTCAAAAGCAATTTTATCTTCCGGTTTAAAAGCACTTTAAGAGAATTCAATGTAAATTCAACAATCACTGAGAGATACTTGCCGTGAGAAACCTTTCACACTGATCAAGAAAGATTGCATAAAACATGTGGTCTTAGATATAAATTTAAAATATTTAAATAAAAAAAATAAAAAAATCCTATAATTATTTTAAATAAATTTTAGATTTAATTCAGTTAAAAAAAATAATATATACTTTCTTGCTTACTTATATATTGGCTTTCTTAAAATAACACTTTCATAATGTAAAAGGAATCTAAGTCATTATGCAGTCTCTACCACTATCCCCAAAGAGAACTTTATTCTCTTTTTTTCATTCTCAGACGATTAGGAGGTTTGAAAACTATCTGGAGGCCAGAAGAAATGAAATATTTATTTCTTTTTTGCTCTAGTAAAGAGGCAAAACGCGGCGTTGAGTTCCGTCACCTTTGAATTAGACGAAAAGTGGGGATCAGAAATCTCATAATGGGAACCTAGAGTCTTAACACTAAGGTTTCAGGTTCTCTTTGCCTACCCTGCTACGTGCGGGATACATCGTGAAGCTGAAAAAAAAATCTCAAAATGAACGAAGATAATAATAAAATGAAATATAATAAGTTGTATTTTAATAAAATATATTATTTAACAACGTTTGTCGGTTTACCGCTCTACCCTCGAGAGTGTAAATCTGTGGATGACCTGATTGTATCGTGTAACCGGTAGAGTAAATTATCAATAATATATTTGGTGTTATATATTTTTGAAAAGAATATGTTAAATTATATATTTGTACAGAGCCCTAATTTTGCTTGCCGGCCAGAAATAGAAGAAGCGAATACAGAATATTTAATTTTGAATACACGGGTATGTAAGTACATATCGTCGGTTTACAGTACAAACTTTATATATTACCCTATTTAATCAATTCTCACATAAGAAATGAAAACTATCAGATTTTACATAACCAGAACTTTTTTTTCAATTGATTTATATTATCTACTTTAAAATATATTTTTTTTATTTTTTACACATTCAAATCATGTAAAAATATATATATGAAGAAAAATGAAAAACCGGAAACAGGTTTTCACTCTAAGCGGAAAATGTGTTATTATGTAAGAGACAATCTGGAAGTACGATAGAATACTCCGCTGTCCAGCCAATTTCACACATCATTTAATGTAAGTGCGATAGTTGTGGGCTCGATTCCATTCGAGGGAATAAATTGTTTTCAATTCTTCCCTCTAAATTAACAAAAAAAAAACGAATATTTCGAAAGTAATGAAGAACAAAGTGTCATAACACTAAGTTCGCTCTGTCTCTTAAAATATGTGGGATACAGCATGTAAGTAAGCAATAAGAAATATCAAGGACTACTATAGTAGTGTTTACTATCATACAATGACTTTTAGTATGTAGGTCTTGTGTAACGTATGTTTATATGTACGTGCATCAAAGTAAAATTTAACGACCCTCTTTGTTTTAAAAGGGTTAAAAGGTTACACAAAACTTTTTAATAAGTAAAATTGAATAGAAATTTTATATTTAATTTAATTTTATATTTAAAACTGAACAAAATGCAACGTGGAGTGTTGCTGGATCTCTATCAGATCGATGGCTGATATCATATTTATAGATCTGTCTTAATATCTCCATCATGTCATCCATATTTTAAATATTTTAATTTCTTAGCTTTGGTAACGATGTAAAATGCGGCGTGGAGTTCCGCAATACACAATGCCTTCCAAATTTGGCTGGAACGGAGTTAACGGTTTTAACGCTAGGTTCCCAAGTTACCTCTGCTATGTCCGAGATGCAGCGTTAAGCTATACAAAAATGTCATTTATCATCCATATTTTATGGTATATAATTATGAAAATCTTATTTAAAGTATATATATCTATCATCATCATCATCATCAAGTATATATATCAAGCATCATTTTCCTGTCGACCAAAGATAGTAAATTTGGCAACACAATACAAATCTAAAGACAGCACATAGAATTCCTTGTATTACGAATTAAATCGGTTCTAAAAACATTAAGTAAGGAGCTTACTGAGAATTGCTCAAATCTCAGGTTCCTTATCATCTCTGGCAATAATACATCAACAAAACTACATCAGAATGATATTTGTTGGGAAATAAACAGTGATTCATATTCTTGGTACTACTAGGTCTCGTGTAGAGCTTAGGGTTTTCGTAATAGTGACTATTATTAATAGAAAGGCCAGTCATTGCGCAGAGGCACAAAGTGTGACTGTAGTAAAATCAAGTGGTTGTGGGTTCGATCCCCACTCGAGGAAACTAAATATTTACTTACATTTATATTTTCATTTCTTCCCTTTGGTGTAGAGGCCAAGCGCGGCGTTGAATTCCGCCATTTAACACGCCATGCCTCCAGAGCTGGGCGAAAAGTAGGGAACGGAGTGTCTTTACAATAAGTTCCCTCTGCCTACCCTGCTGTGATTTTTTTATTACATACAATGGAATTGTCGTCATTTCAAATAAAAATTCTTATGTAATACATTGTTGAGGCCGTCGTGGCACAACTCTACTCTGCTCTGGTGCAGGCTCTGTTTCTTACTGTAAATGCGCCTTACACTAACTTCTGACTACTTGACTTCCCTGTTATATGCATAGGGGACACGGTGAAGTTAAAAAAAAACTGGACAAGAGGGTTCCGCACAAAAATTGGACGTCTCGAGCTTTTTCTGATATTCATGCTGAGCTTAGCCAGAGTCCTTTCATCTGATACCTCACTTGAATTAACGGCTTTAGTATAAAATTTTGCCACCTTTCATTTTGTGGGGTTTAACCACAAATGTATAGTTCTTAAGTTTTGTTCCTGAAGTTGTACTACCTGTAGATATTAACTGCCTACCTAATTCATAATGATTTCATAATTCTAAGTCAACCGGAGTACCCTATTATTTTTGATTCCCTTTATAGTATCGAAAAACGCCGGGAATAAACGGCCATATCTTTTTTTTTAGGTAAAAGTAGAAATACGACTTCTTAGGAAATTATGGAACCGTAGATCTGAATATATGATTTGAATTTCAACTCGATATCTTCAAGCGTTCCTGAGATAAATACTCTTGACTGACAGACAACAAACTGAATCTTAAAAGGGATCTTTTATTTTCTTAAAAGATATAGAACCCTGAAAATAATAAGAAAATATTTTACTTATGAAGTCAAATTAATGATACTATAATGATACTATGATTAAAAAGTTTAGAAGAAAAGTCCTGATATACAAAAAGAAACAGAGACGTCTAATCATCCAAGACCCCTGAAATCTGGGGGAATTGCCTGTTAAGTGGCGGAACTCGAAACCGCGCTTTGTCTCGTTACAAAAAATTAAGAAACAAAAATATTAAATATTTAACTTCCTCGAGTGGAAATCGAACCCACAACCTATCGCGTTTAGAGTCACATCCTTGTGCCCCTGCGCCACGACTGGCCTAACTACGACTTAGTCACAGGATAAATAAAGAAAATAAAAGAAACATCATTACACATATCAAGATAAGCATGTTCAACGAATACCAGCTGGTTTCCTCTTACATTTGAATTTAAACCAATCTGTTTCCGGTCACTGCTTCAAGTATTCCACTATCGAATACTTACTTCGAAGCTAATCATGACGCTTTGCGATTCTAGCTATTTAGTGAATTTAAAACGGTACGGTCCATTTTCTAAATGGCATTAATTTTGTTATTTATGTTCTAAATGTCAGCTTCACGCTGTTTCCCGCTCACAGCCGGGTAGGCAGAGGGAACCTAGGGTTAAGACACTCCGTTCAATGTTTTTTTAAATATATTTGTATTTTTTTTGTAATATAATTTTTTAAAAGTATCTTATAATCTGCAATAGAGGTCGTCGTGGCAAAGTGTCTGAATGTAAACGGTGCGGTTGTGATTTCGATTTCCACCTGAAATATAATAATTATATTGATTTACCATTTCATTTCAACAAGACAAAGAACGGCGATGATTTGTGCAAATTTATTATTAATGTCTTGAAAATTAGACGTAAAGGAGGAATTAAATACTTGACACTAGATTCCCTTTGAATATTTTCATGCGGAAAGAAGCGTTTAATTCCAATAAATCGAATTTATTTTATAGAAATGTTAGAGCTAGTTATTATTAGAATTAGAGTCAAACGCGATGTTTGAACGTGTTCTATCCCCTTCTATTCAGAGGAAGTATTTTATTTACAAAATTGAAAAATTAAATTATCGGAAAACTATTTTAAATAAAAATAATTGATTTTATTATTATCATCTTTACACTGTATCCAGCACACAGCAGGGTAGGTAGACGGAACCTAGTGTTAAGACACTCCGACGCCGCGCTTTGCCTCGACACCAGAGCGAAGAAATGGAAATATAAATAAATATATCATGTTTTATTATTATAATAATTAATATTTTTATACATACTCTAATACATTATTAATAAGAAGTTAAACTTCATTAGTAATTGAACTAACTAGATTTTTCTTGAACTTTATATTGAAAACCCGTAATTGACTACTATACTTTAAAGCACGTTGATACTTTTTATTTTTACTTCTTGTAGCTTTTACAGTTTCCTACATGACTTTACGATACTGAAGTTCAGTAGCACTTAAGATATTTTTTTATTACTTTATCTATAAGAATAAGGAATACATATACTTCCAGACACTTAAGAAACATTGATAAAGCGCCTTACTTTTTATAATTTTTTTAAAACGATCGATAATAACTAATATGATGCCAGTCGTCGTTCGATTTTCACTCAAGGATATTAAATATTTTAATTTCTTCGTTCTGGTGATAAGACTAAATGCAGCGTTGAGTTACGCCACTCAACACGCAATGCCTCCAGAATTCGGCAGAAAGTGGGGAACGGTGTGTCTTAACACTAGGTTCGATCTGCCTACCCTGCTGTGTGCGGGTACTACATGCTGTAAAAAATAGGAAATATTACAAATTCTTTCAACTCGGAATCGAACTTACAACTATCATATATTATTACGTATTACTTTCATACAATCCATAGCAATACATGCTGCCTATAAAAAAATATTTTTATCTTTATAAGGACGAGTGTCCATTATCCTGAAATATATAAGATCCATTTACTCGATGTCAATGAGAATCGTTATCGCATTGACAAATCCGATGGCCTGTCAATTAAATTGTACGATTGACTAGAAATCTTATTCCGCAATCATTTTTGATCCGTTGATAAGATTTAGGCCATACCTACTCACTTACTTACTCAATAGAGTATTTTTATAATTGAAGGTTTTAAGAATTATTGAAGTTTTAGATTTGTGATGTGAATGGTATTGATAGTTATTATTTTTTTTAGATAGAACATTTGTAATTAATTTCGATTAAATACGTGATTTTTTAATAATTATTTTTTTAACCTTTTATAGTAACCAGATAATTGACGGTAATAAAGACAAACCATATCTGATTTTCATTTAATTATTATTTTTTAAATTATGATACAACTATCATTTATTGGTGTTTGGTTGGAAAAAAATATAATATCCTTCATCATCGTCACGTAAGCGTTTTCTATCCTATCCTACAATACATTAGATAGATTTAGACAAATTTTTACTATACAGGATGGAAGTGTCAGCAGCACTTTAAATGAAACCACAGTTTTAACTACTCTGAAAAAGCCTAATACAATTATTTTTCTTTTTTTCCTAAAATAAAAAGTATTTTTTCAAACAAAATAAATAATAAAATTATTGTTGTAATATAAAAGGCTATTTGTCAAGAACAACGCACGCATACATAAACCTATCAAAGGGAAACTGCCGCATACGCCTCATTCTGAAATCGAGTCGTAGGTATTCGCGGCAAAGTTCAGAGTTGATTAACCTTTAGTTGATTAACCTTTTTGTAGTAGTATATGTTTACCTTATTGGTATCTATGTGTAACTGCGTCACTCTAAATACAGGTATGGATAAACATCGCGAAATGAAAAAAAAACCCACGTCTAAACTGTTGAGGTATCTTGAATAATTTTATTAGGTATGAGTTTAAAATATTTTCCCCTATATGCTGTTTCTGTAAAAAGAGCGCTGACACTTCCACCCTGTATAATAGCTTATACATCAAAATAACACAGGCTGCAACTTACTAAATTTGGTATAATTCGCCTATAATGTAACAAAATTTTTAAACAGTTGGTGCCACGTCTCTTTCATGTTTCTAGAAATAAATACACGACCATTGAAAAACATTTGTTACAGGCCCCACCAGTGCCAAGCATCAATCTTCCAGATCTACCAGAATGTATCACCAAGGTGGAGGTAGCAGCTGACGACGCCACTACGCCTCTCAGTGCTCAACACCAGTTGCAATTGCTTCGTGAGCGTTTGGAACAGCAGACCCAACAGACCAGGGCCGCTGTTGCTCAATTACTGTTGCTCCGTGACCAGCTTGCTGCTGAACAAGCTGCTCGTTGTGAGGCTCAAGTAAGTTTAACTCCATGATGTTAAACCAATTTAGAGTAATTTAGTAAGACACTACATTCTTCACATTATAACAAAATTCGAAACATATTATAATGAATTTTGGAAATCAACACCGATCTTTTCATATCAGGGCGAGATAATGGAAAGTATCTAAATATTAGTTTAAGAAGTGATGTAATAATTCAGAATTTACTTAACAAAAATAGTCGACATCAAATTGCAAGTTTCACAAATGACACATCCAACACTTCATTTAATTTCATATGTCATTAAAATGGTAAGACATGCGCTACTATCCTCTTTTAATAATGGATGATGTGAAAAGTAAAAAATATATAAACACTTTCGCATAGAAACATTAACCTATTTATAAAAACAATATATACTTTTATTACATAAGAGAAGTAAATTAGTCCTTTTTTATATAAAATTATTGTTGTAATATAAAAGGCTATTTGTCAAGAACAACGCACGCACATAAACCTATCAAAGGAACTTATTACATTTAAAAATATAAAAAATACACTTATCCGAGGATAGGATAAGGGTCCAAGCCGTCGGCGACTAGGGCTCCAGAGAAAGGAACCTCCTCAAAATACGCGCCGTCTCATGTGGACAGTTCCACATGAGACGGCGCGTATTTTGAGGATTTTTGATTGATTTCTGCATTCGGTTCTTGATCCAACATATTGGTGGAGGCTTTTCGCTATTATTTATTTATTTAATACTTTATTACACCAACTTAAAACTACTTTATTACACCGTTAACTGAAACCACTATCGGCACAATGATAGCCGCATTGACATCCCACATGGCGGTAGTCTCACGTGCTAAGTCCAAATATTTAGATTTAAACATTTGGACAATTTTAGTTTTTTTGGTCTTCACGAGGTTGTCATCATGTGAGAAAGTAATGTCAACAATCACTGCGCGGTCTGCTATATCAGGTCTATTTGCAACAATATACCTGCCAATAATAATAGACCGATCACAGTAGACCTAGCACATGGATATGAATATTTTTATATTAAAAAGTAGAATAATCTCTATATTTTTATAATAAACTTATTTCTTTTTCACTCCTATTGCTGAATCAAATAGTAGCTTATACTATAGTTATGTTGTTTAGCTTATCAGAAAAATAAAATTCTGTTAATGGCGTCTAGTAACAGTAAGTAATTGTAGGTAGTTGTGGATGTCAATTACAGTGAAGCTTGCATAAATAAATCCAGTCCGTAGTATAGTTTGTTTAATTACCAAATGAGTTAACTGGCACTGTAAATTTTAAGTAGGTAAATTTTTCGTATCACGTCTATTATTATTATTTTGAATATAATAATAATAATTTATTATTATTATTATGAATTATATTTATAATAATGAGACAGTTTTTGGATGTGCAATGGCTTTGAGTTTCACCACTGAGCCTCCTAGGAATGTCTCAAAAATTGGGAAAATGAGGAATGAGTCTGTCTGTCTGTCTCTGAGATACAGAATTAAACTTTAAACAATATCTATGTGTATTAAGTCCAAGTAATTTATTTCACGGCAATATATTTTATAATAATATTATTATTATTTTTTTTTGTAATTGTTTACAGTTGTGCAATGTGATACAATATATCTAAACGGATTTGTTACGTTAAAAAAATAACAAATGCGTATAGTAAACGACAGAATTAACCATAATACTAATGCCCAGACTACGCCCGAACATTAAAGCCAACTGCTACCCTGCGTGACAATTTTACTGATTTCTATTGAAAATAAACTTATATCATTACATAAAACTGTAAATGCTATTCGTATATTTTTTATTTTCCTCATAATGTTTCCAATAATCGTTATATTCTCACAAATAATAATTAGTATATTTAAATAAAGTATGATTGAATAGCGGAGGAATAGATTTGTCTTTGGATCATACGCGTAATTATCCCATGTTATATTTAATTTTTTAGTAGGAGTATGGTTCCGTGCCCACTAGAATTTTGACTAAATGAAAATGTTAGAAAAAAAGTTTAACAGGCTTTATATAAAAATTTCTGTTGGAAACAAAAGTAAATATCTCTAGATACGCTGTTGCGAGCGAAATGGCTTGCAAGGTTTCTGTTTGCACCACAATATTGTAGAAAATTGTTAAAATATCCGTTTATCACCTATTTGAAAAATCAATTTAGCCTAAAATGTAAAATAAATATATGTATAGTACTCGACTATCCTGTAATTTAATATACAATGTCAATATTTCCAGGCTCGTACTCACCAGCTGTTGGTGCACAATAAAGAACTACTCGAGCACATTGCGGCTCTCGTCGCTCATTTGCAAGAGAAGGAGAAAGGCAACAGCCGCCCAATAAGCGCTCAGCAACTGACACTATTGCCTCAGGTGCGTTTAAAACAAATATAACTGTCATTTCCGAACGTCATATGTCAATATTTTTTTTGCGCTTTTTTATATTAATTTTCAAAGATACGAGTATAGTTCTATATTAATATCCTCTTAAATTGATTTGGTTCAATTGAAAAAACTGAACGAACACTTGACTCTGGAAATGACTATAAGTTTTATTATTTTTTTTTTTAAATTATTTTTAAAAGCAAGTTACGCTTAATTGCTCGACGAATTAAAAAATAAACTGCTTAAATGTATAATCGTATTTTGCAATTTCATTTTCTTAAGCTTTTAATATTTTTCAGTTGCATGTGATAGCACATACGCTATACGGCTATAAATGCCACATTCTATACGGCTATAAATGTCACATTAATGCCTTTATTGGAAATAATTGAATTGTTGATTTTCAAGTAAAAGCCGATTTCTTTATTTCTTTTTTAAAAAACCTAAAAAGTTTATAATTTTTTTTTCTCTAAACACTTGATTATATATATTTGTATTGCTAGTAAAATATGATAAATTTTAGTCATATATGACATATTAATCAATAAAACTACCGCCTTTTTACACAAAAAAGTAATTAGTTAACGGACATACCTATCACCATGTTCCTAGATAAAAAAGTTTCATATTTTATTTGCATAAACTAAAGCACGTAAATATAAATATAGCTTATCATTTTGTATTAAAAACTTATGGAAGACCAATTAATAAACAAAATGGAAAAAGCAAAATTAACGGTTGACTTTGCAAGTTTATTTACAATGTGTGTGCAAGACTGCGATTTTTTTTTCCTGTTATTTGTTTATGTGTTTGCTTTTTAATATTATTGTTTTGATAAGACCTTATGACTGTATGTAAAACTTATTCAATGTCTCTACAATTCTAGCGATCATTTTTATATTCCTTTTCTGTAATATCTCTAAGTTATTTTAAATGGGTTAACGATAATGTCCCTTAATTTGATTTATTTTAAAAATTGAAGTCAAATGAAGCAAATGAAGTCATTTCAAATTATGAAATGATCGCTATGCAATGTGTAGTTTGTGATTCATAGTGTAGTGTATGATTTGAGTGTAGCATGTTTTATGTGTTAGATATAAACATATTGGCTGGTGTACATGGAAGAATGTGTTTAAAATTAAGTATATAACAGTTGCTTGATAGTATGTGGTAAAAGACAGTAATATTCCATTTACACCAGCTTTATTTTAAATGTTGTCGTAGCGTTCCTTTGGATCAAATCGATATAAGGAAATATAATATACGTTGTATACAGACTAAAGCTGGAGGGAGTGATGGTGGAAAATCTGACAACAGCGCTGCCTGTAATGGAAACTATCAATCCTTCAATAGCGACGATCTTATAAATTTTATCGCTCAAAACAACAAAATGACACAGAACGTTCAAAACAATAACGTGAATACATCACCCTTCAGTCTATCGCCGCCGGACAATCCAAGTGGAGCCAGTTCTCCACCAAACTTTGAAAACATGACCAATGATCAGATTCAAAATTACTTGATTTCAAAATTTCAAAATATGGCATTCACCAATGGAGATGTGAAAGTCAATAATAACAAACAGTTCTTTCAAAACCGCAACGCTTTTCCGCATATCCCACCCATCAATAGCCATTTTAGCAACTCCGATCTTATCAACTTGCTAAACGATCAAGTCTACCAAGGCAAAATTGGATCCAGTAATGATTTTGGAGCTCTCGCTCAAGCCATGAGCATTGGTCAATCACAAAATTCTTTATATAGCACCAGCCAGGCAACAACATCTAAAGATTCTTCTCCGGATGACGGGAGCTCAGATTCTAGTATACCTTTCATAATGCCTCTGTCGCATAATGGAACTTTGGCTGCAACTGGCAATGATGGGCGTGTGAGGCTGATCGTGCCGATTAGCCCATCTGAGAGCGCATCTGAGGTAGTTGAACTATCTAAAGCCGAGGTGGAAGCCAAGAGCAATGTGGGGACTACTCTCAAAGTACCAGGAGTAGATTCTCTGGCCCCAGGTGCCCCGATTACACGTTCTACCAGCGAGAAAGTTCCAAATCGGAGCGAAATGATGACGGCCCTACGATCTCAATGGACAAGGCACACCACCAAGTAAATTATTATTTTTTAAAACTTATTTTATAAGCTATTTTGAGTCCAGTTACCTAAGTCATTTAAGTTTATATTAATTTAAGTTTATTATGTTATTTTGGTGTCTTATTCGCGGTTCTGTTATTATAATGTTAGTAAGACTTGAGACTATGAAGTGCCAAATTGAAACCACCTCGATTGATGGTTGTAGGATAGATTGTAACCTAATTTACATATCAAATATAATCTAGTCAACAAAAAAACATTTTCGATTGCGTTTGAATCCATTACATATCTTTTCATCATATCCACATTAAATATTATTACATTTTTATGAGCCATGTTATTATAGAGTATTATTGAAACCGAAACGTTATTCATATTTATAAAGCTATAAAATGTATGTTGATACGATGTTGTTTTAGAAATAAGAAATTATTTCTATGAGTTAAAACAAAAGTTTTTATCATAAAAAATGCAGCCATAACCAAGAATCTATAATGAATTATGTAACCGAATTAATGTGAAAACAGAATGAAAAAAATATTAATATCTGGTTCATTATTATTACATAAAATTTTTGGAAATTAACTAATTAAACAGGTCAGTCAACACAATTCTTATCTGAGATACCCAAGTTGGAGGAAGTATTACTATTCCTAATCATAGAGATGACAAACATACAACACGAGTGTTTCTTTTATGAAGTGAAATAAAATCTTATCTGCTTTTTATCTATATGTATAGACGATGTTTAATCCTCATAGATGATATTTCTGTGTTAGAAAGTAGTCATACTTATTAATTATACCTACCCCTACTTGTATTTAGGTGCACAATTAAAAATGTGTCAAAATTTGATAAAATTATACAACCCATATCTTTGGACTAAAACAAATATTTTAGATGCTATACATATTATACTCTATGTCAACTATTCCCGAGCTTTTGTAAAACATCTGCATATCTATATACATCTTGGATCCTTCGAATGTTAGAAAATATTTAACCAATATTATGGATCAGTGTGTAGTTTTGGTGTTCATATTTAAATAACAATCTAAATATTAAATAATATTCAATCATAGTTCAGTAGTCAATATCATAATAATCAATTATAGAAATAGATTTTGATGTTTCGAGGATCTAAGTAATATTAAAGGTAAGCTCAAATCTGCTAAAAGGATACGGGAGAAATAAAAGACTGTGATTCTTAGCTTGGGTGTGGAACATGTTTGAAATTCAAGGGTCTAGTTTGATGATACTAATAAAAAGGACAGAAGGGCGGTCGTTGAACGTGTAAAAATATTTTTTTGATGAAAAAGCAAAATTGATTTGTAATGGATTGATTTGAGCTACCCTTCAATAATAGTTTTAGAACGGTGTTCAGCTCAAGTGGGGGAGATTAATTGACACAACCGAGTAAAAATGTGCCAGCGATAAACCTTTTGAAAAAGTGTTTGAAATCAAGCCGATTTGTTTATTTAATTGTTTTAATATTTGGTAAATATGTTCTTTCATTATTGAAAGAAAATATATATATATATTTTTTAAATACTAAATATTATATTTTCCTAGTTTTTGATTATAATATATTATTTGTTACTAATATATTATTTTTGATTTGTATTGCACAATATAACTTCAATTTTTATCATATAATTAGCAACAAAGAATAAAGACACAGGTGCTCTACCTACCTAAGTAATATCATATAACTAATATCTAAGACGATGGTATTGTCAAATTAAAAAAAATATATGAAAAATCTTACTCGAGTGCTAGTAATTATGGTTATTGAAGGAACACTTGAGATGGGCATCGGATTTTACAAGTATATCGATTATTAATAGAATATGCAGTATATTATGTGTTAATTGTAAGGAATTGTTGACTTTCGTGTCGTTGCTCAAGTTCTAAGAGAAAAATCTTGAATTTTAGATTTACAAGCTTCTGTTGAATAAAATATTCTTCAAAAGTTCTGTTTGGATTTCACGATAATTTGAGACGTCATAGGCAGAAAAAAGAATTAAAGGGTTTTTTTTACT
Source organism: Heliconius congener (assembly GCA_018230605.1). Lineage (NCBI taxonomy): Eukaryota > Metazoa > Arthropoda > Insecta > Lepidoptera > Nymphalidae > Heliconius > Heliconius congener. The sequence continues at coordinate 2,745 of DWAO01000732.1, read as the reverse complement.
TTCTATGTATATGTTTAATAACTTAATAAATAACATTTTTACAAAATTAAAACAACAAAATTTTTATTATTTAATGATCATGAAAGTTCGCAAATGCGAAAGGATGGCGTATTGTTTCCTGATAGAACTTAAGCAGCGATCTGTCTTTTACTGTCACCTACATATATTTTTATTTACTGTTTATATATATTAATAGTAATTTATTGTAATTTATTTATTGGTACCTAGTACCTTTACGATTATATGAAAAAAATATCATATTTTGATAAATTCCTTTCCGTTCATTACACAAATCTATTTTATCAATATTACATATAAAATTTTAATGATCTCAATGTTCTGTAATCTCGATGTATTTACGAATAATGATTTAAACATATTATGATCGATTCAGCAAACACATAAATAAATGGATTTCGGATAATTGAATAAAATTAGACACTTCATTATTGTGGTTACTTTATTTATATCCCGTTTTTTTTTACCCATATCTGAAGAAATTATTCATAAAATTATTAAGTTTTAGCTATAGGTTATTACAATACAGTGTATGTTCATACTTAACTTAACTTAAGTAACTTTATAGTATAGAAACTTTAACTCTATAGTATAGAATAATGACAAATTATTATTTACATTATTTTTTATTTAGACTAACTACAATATAATTTACACAACAAAAAATTATATAACTAACCCTACTAAATAATATATGAGATTAAGGTAGCGCTTACAAAAATTGATATCAATTTTTAATTGTGTGAAAGATGGTTAAGTTTTGTTTGTGCGTGTGTTCTTAGTCTCGCCATAAATACTTTTATATTTAAAAATAAGCCAAAGTATCACTTTTGAATTTGGAATCTGTCATTTTTATACGTTTTTTCACTGTGTTCTCTTTACAACAATATTTATGGTAAGGCTAAGTACATGTGCGTACTCTAAATATTGACGATACGATAAATTCTTTAAAAAAAAAGTTACGTACGATTTTTAATGATGAAAAAAACGATCTCTCAAATTCACTTCACACACAGTTAATCTTAAGATTTATCTCTATAAACGGGTCTTAATAGCGTTTTTTAATTAGTAGTAGATATTCTATTCTCGCATGAAAACGTCTGGTTGTAAGCAAGATGATTGCGGGTTCATTTCCCCGCTCTGTGACATATTGTGGCGTTGTGTATCGTTATCTAAGACTTTTCGTTTCGGCAATACGTTCTCGCTACCTAATAAACGTGATAAGGGTGAACATGTTTTATAAAATGAAAATATTATTAATCCTGTTTGTCACTGAGGGTAAGTATCGAGTAATAACCGACAAGAATAAAGGCTTTCCCAAGCGACCAACTGATGTTAAATCTCTTATAAATGACAGGTTTCTGGCGACTGATCTTTAATCGAGAGGCGTCGCGTGAATAATTAATAAAATGTGTATAATTTTCTTCTAAGTCACAAATTCCTTTACTTACTTATTATGAAGTTAGTGGTTTTTTTTTCGCTTTATTGTATATTTCTGAATAGAAGTTTCATTCTTTCATTCTTAATTATGTGAAATAAAGTTAAGTTTTGTATTTATATTCACACTGTTGCAAGTTTCGTACTTAAACGCCATAAATTAACCTGATATTTTACGTTTTTCTTATGGAATGATGTTAGAAAAAAAAATAATTTAATTTAAATTTGGAGGCATTGCGTGTTGAGTGGCAGAACTCAACACCGCGCTTTGGACGACACCAGAGCGAAGAAATAGAAATATAAATTTATGTAAATATTTCATCTCCTCGAGTGAGGATCGACCCACACCCAGTCAGTTTTATAGTCACACTTTGTGCCACTGCGCCACGACTGGCCTCCTGATGATGTTATAAATAGTTAGCTAATTAATAATGATAAAGTTTCTTGTATTCGAATCCCATAAGTAGTAATTTACTTAACACAATTTATTTCATATAAATTGTGTTAAGTAAATTATTACTTATGACTTCTAGTTAAATTTTATAATAACAATTAATTCAACCAATCAAACAGCTCCAACTGTTTTCCCTCATTAAACGCATAGGGAACCTAGTGTTAAGACAATGTTTCTCATTTTTCCCCCTATTATTGAAACATTTGGAATTGAATGCGAAGCTAAAAGGAAAATATCTAGAATGAAAAATTTTTCGAGTGGGCATCAAACCTACAAACATTGCGATTATTACTCAGACGATGTCCCACTGCGCCAAGGCTGCCTTTTAAAATTTTGTTCCATAATTTTAATATGAATAACTATAACATGTTCTAAATATGTTTCACGCATCCTTAATTCAAGAACCCCTTTGGTCCTAATGCATAATCCTATTTATACTTACCCTAGATAATTAAAATACATATTTAATATTATAAAAATACTGAAATTCATTTTATCGTATCGTAACTATGTTATAATTAAATCATTCGATCATTAAATCGAGTCGATTCGATGGATCGATTTGAACGGTATACGAAACTTAATTATTAAGAACATAATAGTATTGATGCCAGTCGTGGAGCAGGGACACAAGCACGAAACTTTGAACACGACAGGTTACGGGTTCGATTCCCACTGGAGGAAAGGAAATATTTAATATTTTCATTCTTTCGCTCTGGTGTCGCGGAATACAGCATGAAGCTGGACAAAAATTATATTACACATCAACATATTATAGTAATAATCTATACTTATAATAAATCTGTAGAAAAGTCGTTTCTGTACATTGAAAATAT
>DWAO01000731.1:0-22851 GCA_018230605.1 Heliconius congener | reverse complement strand
GGGGATCGAACCCACAACCAGTCGGTTTTACAGTCACACTTTGTGCCACTGCGCCGACTGGCCTTATATTGTTTTCCAAAATCTAAATTTTAATATCAAATCAGCAATATTTCATTTCTTCGAATGGAGATTTCGTCGTGTTACAGTCACACCCTTGTGTCCCTGGGCGACGAGGGCTACCTTTTTCACAAATTTTAATATCCTTACATTTTTTCATGTTTTTACTATTAAAAGTAAGTATGACATGCAATTTAAAACATTTTGTCATTATCTTAACTGACTTCCATTTTCAATAATATAGCAATATATTATTATTTATTAATGCACTCAATTTAAAACCAAAGCCCGAGAAACCCGAGCGAATAGTGCGCAAAAGTTCAGAAAACATAACTTCAGCCACGACTTGTTGACCATACTATACTTGAAATATTTTAACATACACCGATCATACACGTGTTTAAATACGTGTATGTGTTTAAGTGAAAAATATAGATAAAAACTACTTAATATTCGTTGCAGAATGAAAGTCCTCACTTTAAATTAAATTTAAAGGGAAGGGGGCCTTTAAAGCCTCCCATTTAAATTTATTTAACGCTGACTTTCACCAGTTTGCAATGATAGGATCATTTAATGTGTGGAAATGATAGGATTATCTAATATGCAGCGTTCGAAGTACGTTCTAGAAATGGACTGGTGATAGTCCTAGACAGGCCAATCAATGTATTTTAATAGGATGTAGGAAGATTTCGCTGATATGCCTCTCGCTCATATTTCTACCGCGTACCTACAGCATTCACAGTATCTACTTGTTTACTTTAAAATAAAAAAAAACCACTGCTATATTGTTTGTTTGTTTTAGTATTTTGTTGTTTTCTCACTAGCGAAAACGTTTGACATACATTGTTATACATGAAATATATTCATAATATCTGTCTTTACTTATTTTTTTTTATTTATTTATCAGCTTCACGCTGTGTCCTGCACGCAGCAGAGTAGGCAGAGGAAACCTCTTGTTAAGACTCTACCTAATTCTGGAGGCATTGCGTGTTGAGGGGCAGAACTCAACACGGCGCTTTGCTTTGACACCAGACGGAAGAAATGGAAATATAAATTTACTTAATGCAGGGATTAAAAGATTTAGATTTTAAAAACCTTGTTATATTCATCAACAACTTTAAAGATAAGTGGAGAACATTGAGCTAAGGCATATTTTATTGAAAGTATATTTCTTTTTAATCACTGTCGCTACTCTGTCCGGGAACATAATCCTCATCATCTTCATCATCCTCATCAGAAATTTCAAGGTCATCAAGGTCTTGGAATAATGATTCATCTACTTTAACAGCATCACCTAAAAAGATTTTTGTATTAGCAATGATTGTAACCTGCATATGAAGTAATATTAGTAAAATTGAATTTTACGTGTACTAACCATCTTCAAGGAATTTGAGATCAGACTCATTTAGAGAAATATCCCTTAAGAACAATTCTTTTCCTGTTAATTTAGTTTTATCCTTGGACTCCTTTTCCCTCTTTGCCGGAATACCCATATCAATCTCAAATTGTTTTCTCCATGCTAGAAATGATTCCACTGTAACTCTTGTCCCTTCAAACCTTTTCTGCAAGTTAATAACATTTACACAAAAAATAATACAATAAAATCTAATCAAGGTGAAAGAAAATCAAAACTGATTTTTGAAGAAGCTCTTCCAATTTTTTGTTTAATTTAAGATATATAAATCATTAAAAAAAATAAAAAAGAAAGGCATTGCAACCAAGTTTATGGAATAAAATAATAAAAAAATATCTAATCTAACATTATTTAGAGCAAAGCAATAAGTTAAAATTGAATCAAAAAGGAAAATGAATGAACATTATTAATTGCCAGATTATTATTAGAATATTCAATTACTTAATGGTATAGTATATAAATCATTTCAGTAAAAGAATATGATGTTTTTTGTTATTGATAAGTATGCTTTATTATAACTATGTATCGCTGCAATTCAATAAATAAATAGCAGCATATGTATATTATATTATATTATTTTTTTCTTTATTAGTAAAGCAAAAAAAATCTATGTTTACCAATTCTGCCTCCTCTTCTGCCTTCTTTTTGGCTAATATCTTTTCTTCCTTTTCTTTCTTTATACTGTCCCACTTTTCATTGAGCCACTCTTGACCTGCTGACACCAATGTAAATACCATTACCATGCCTAAGTTTTCCTGACCCTGAGAATATATACTTATTTTATTTAGAAGGAAAATATGGCATCAAAATGTATTACATAGTGTATAATATTCATATATTACTTAAAAGTAAATAACTAAATTACTTCAAAGTATTGAATTAATTTAGTTATTTACTTTTAAGTTATAGCCACTCATCACACTGCTGCGGCACTACATTTTATTGTGAACATGACGGATGTAGGTTTTATTCCAACTCGATGGTGCATGAAACATTTTAATTTCTTCACACTTGTAATGAAAATGCACATTGTTGAGTTCTGCCACTCTACATGAAATATCTTGAGTATTATATATCTCAAATATCTCAAAAATTGAGTGGAAAGTAGGTAATGGAGTATCATAAAACTAAATTCCCTCGGCCTACCCTGCTATATGTGGGATACAGTGCAAATCTAAAAAAAAATAGATCACAAATAACATTTACTTGTTCCATAAGATGCTTATAGAGTTCATCTTTGTCAACTATTTCATCAAAACTTTCGTCAGTGTCTATTTCCAGGATTGGTAATTCTTCAGGATATTTTGGAGTATATGTAAATAATAACTGGCAAGCTAACCCTTCGCCTTCGTCATATTCTTCAGATTTTATACCTATGCCAAATTTATGTACTGGTTCTGCCTGTAAAACTAAAATAAAGTTATAGTAATATTTTGGTTTTTATTAATAACGTTAAATACACATACTTAATGTTTAAATTTACTTTGCATATCTCCATAGTATATCGAATCTAATGCTTCTACTTCACTTGTTTGCTCATATTTGTAATCCATATTTTGCTATTGGACACAGTTAATTGTGTTATTTTGAATAATTCCTATTAAATATAGAAAAACATAACCAAATTGTCAATATAAACTAAGAGGTTAGATCCGTGAACGACATAATGACATTTCACTAAACATCGATAGACTGAATATACTAAACGTAAATTTAAAATGATTTATCCCTTAGAACATCGAATAGATAGGCTTATTCATTTTGTAAACACAAATATCAAAAATATTTTACAGTTTTCATTTTATTTTATAAGAAATTTTGTACTACATCTACTTGAAAATAGTATTATACATGAAAAAGTATTATATGTCATTGTTTTATGTATATGTTACCGGTAATCTATAAAATTACGGTGTCCTATACAATATCCTATACAATAGATCGGCAATGTATAAACATTTATAATTGAAAGTTCTAATAATTCTTTAAAAAAAAACGATTCTGTCCTGGGGAACATCTGTTGCATAATATCTAGTTTACGTGGTTCCCAGGTTCATATTCGGTTTTCGCAATACAATTCTAGGATGCCCTTGACTCTGAATCGTTCCCAACATTTTTGACAACAGGTGGACATTCCTATTAAACAAGTCCGGATATACCACGGAGCCACAAAACTATCGCCTAATAACATGCTGTTTGAAGTAAAAAAATCTTCGAATATATTTTTCCTAACTTTTTGGCGTCGACTCAAAATGGATGTAAGTCTGGTGGCCGTGGTACAAAGTAACTTCTTCTCATTGATATACAGCTATAAGGCAACTGGTAAGATGGAACAGGATGGAAAAATTATCTAAATTTTTGGACTTAGCCGATGAGATTACTGCCATGTGAGATGTCAATGCGACTATGATTGTGCCGATAGTGGTTTCAGTTAACGGTTTAATAGCGAAAAGCCTCAAACAATATCCTAGGAGGTTCAGGCTTAACTGTTGGATGAAGAAATGCATGCAGCAGGCACGTTTACTTGAGACGTTCGTCTCTCTGGAGCCCTTGCCACCGATGATGGATGGTTGTCGCAAGAGTGTTTTTTTAAAATATTTTTAAATGATTTTTTACAACAATTTATATTTAAAAATGTAAAATTTAATCTTCTTATATAAAAATATATTTTTGTTAGTTGGATTTAAAAACACAAATCGAAAAAGTAAGTATCGTCTGAAAATATCGAGACAACAAAGAAATAATATCGATATGGATATCATTTCTTTGACGTATCGATATTTTTAGACATCCATATGACATTTGTTGTTTTTCTTAGGAATAAATGGAATAATACGTCAATAAAAAACATTGATTGTTATTTGTATTTTGTCATTCTTAAAATCTTTAATCTAATACAAATTGATTACTGACCCGAACTAAACTACAAGTGAAGAAAGAAAGATTAAAATTTTACAGCTGCCTTTCAGTCTTATAATATGGATACGCCTTCGTTAACATCGACGGATGCCAATGAACCTAAAGATTCTATGTATGTTTAACTTTAATTGATGATTACAATTGTTTAATTAATCTTATAAAGTTTATTTAGTATAATGTTTATAATTTACTTTTCAGTGTGGTTAACTCTAAAAACATCTTAGAGACCGATTATAGTGAATTACAACAACAAGTTATAGCGAATTTTGAAAAACCTAATTTACCTAATGTTAATGTACCAGAAAAAATTGTAATATGCTTAGATATATGCTATGATGATCAAAATTCAATCTTTAAACTTGGCGATGGAAGTACCTACACTCCTATAAATATGTTAAAGCGTGTTCTGGATTTTTTTATACATTCAAAACATGCAATCAATAAGAAATCTGAATATGCTTTAATAGTAATGAAAGATAAAAACCCTTGCTTTCTTCAAAATTTCACTAATAATGTAAAAGAAATCATCAATTCCATTGACTATATTAGTCCTGAAGAAAGTAAAGCAGAAAATTTTAACTTTCGCAAAGTTTTGGAAATTGTAAAAGAAGAAGTACAAATTCCTGAATACAAGCAGTCTGAATGCATCATTCCTCCACCTTACATTGTGCGACTGCTAGTGCTTTATGGTAGATCTAATTGTATTCCTGTGATTGAAGAGGAGGATCCTTATTTTAACTTTTTAAAGAAACAGCCATATTTTTATATTGACATATTATATGCACATGAAGAAGATTGTGCTCTGTATAAATGTGAGGAAGTATATTACGCTCTTCAAAATCTGGATGACGGTTATTCTTATGTATTTGAGGTTTCTAAAAATGCTACTAAAATTCATGACTGCATAGCAAAACTACTTGCCCATCCATTACAAAGGCCTTTACAGAAAAACACTGATTACTCGTTTGGTTCAAAGTATTAAAATATATCTTGCGGCTGTACTACTAAATTTATTTTATTTCCCAAACATTCAATTCATTCATTTTCATTCATTTCCTTTGAATAACAGTTCAAATTTGTGCTTGCATTGTAATTATTGAATAAAATGCATAATTGGTTTACAGTGCTTACTTACCACCATTTTAATTAATAAGTAATTATTTAATAATTTAATAAGTAATATACTGTGCATATGTGATACTTGTAAAAATTGGAATATAATAGATTATATGATTATTATTTTTGTTTTTTACAATTCTCTTGTCCACGCATTTGATATTACGTCCACGCATGTCGTCTCTATTCTCCATCTGATCTTACAGTTATACAAACTTTCCTGTTTTAATATTAGTATAGATATATATAATTAGGTAAATCAGTATAAAAGTATAGATTATTGTTGTACTATAATCAAAGGCCTCCAATTTTTTACGCAACCCTCGGTGGGCGAGCCCGACTCGCGCTTGTCCGGTTTTTTATTGTGTGAAATTGCCACAAACATCCAAACAACAAGATTTGTTGAGTGTTCGAATAGGTTATTTTATGAAAACTACACATCACTTGGAAAAAAGTATTTATTTTAATGCAGTCATGATCAATAAGTCAGTTTTAAGAATGAATATCTAAATATATTTTTTATTAAAAAAAACAATAAATAATATTTTTTATGTAACGATGAAAAAAATATTTTCGTTTGCAGATTTAGATCGAAGGTTATAACAAAAGGAAAAATAATAAATATATAATCTTATATATTGGTAATTAGACCTATTCTCGTGAAAGGGATGTGAGGCTATTACAAATTGATTTGGCTCTAGGATAATACTTTGTTTATCCGAACATATATGCGTCCTGAGATATCTTAATTCTTCTCTGAAACAACCAGTTTTTAATTAAAATTAAAATTTAATTGAAAAAATAAAGTACTGAACAAAGGCGTCAGGATATTTTTTTATAGTGTCTGCATTCTCTTAAGCTGCAATTTCAGATAGGAATCTAGTGGCAAATTACAATTGACAATAAATGGTAAGGCCCTATAAAGTAATACCATTAATTTCAAAATATAAAAAAATCTACTCAAATTTGCACTTATTGAAAACCATCATTGAGCTAAATCTAAATTCATATTTTTCTTACATGAGTTGTGTTCGTTGTGTACAAGTTTTATTATGTTTCTAAAAATAGAGAAAAAAACTTAGACTAAAGCGTTGTTCTTCACGGGAATAGGACCAATAACCTGTATCAAAATTATTATTCTAATTTGAGGGTAATATATTACCTATAATATATAATCGATTGATAAATATATAAATAGATATATATTATTGGATATGATTTAGCGTTCTTATTGAATAGTGGAAAAATCTCGTGTTCAATAAGTTTTAATTGAACATGTAAATAAATATTTTGTAATTTAATAAATATTAAAATAATCTAAAATATATTTTAGTCATGTAAAAAAAAGCACACACAATTTCACAAGCTCAAGGCAAACAGTTTATTCAAAACAAAATAAAACTAACTAAATTATACATTTTAGTTAATCATAAAAATAACTTATAAAAAAAACTAAAAAAAAACAATGATTTATTTAAGTATAATATGATGATGCATTTTATACTTTTGTTGCCATCACAATATGTTTTAAGGCATTATATTATTAAAGTTATTAGTGAATGTTATCTTCAGTATTCATTGCTACATACAAGTTTAACTCGTCTTTACCAAAATATAAAGTATATATGTGATATGATGATATATAGAATGAAAAAATAGAAATAAAAATCAAAATAAAGTGTATTATAGAGAATGATCATCATTGCTGCAATATTAATTGTAATTATAAAAAAAATTATTTAGTATATAAATAAAGCTTAATTTGAAAAGATTATTTCAAAAGAAAAACAATAGTTCAGTGTATACATTTTTTAAACTATAGTAATTATTGTACCATATATTTTTTTAATTATGATACAATTTCATGTTGATAGAATATCATGTTATTCTAGACGCTTATGTCATAAGAGCCCCAACATTTGACACTGGTTGATTTATATAAATAAATAACTTCAATTATCAGTCTCAATACTTAAAAATCTATTTACATTATTGTTATAAATTCAGCCAAAGTCAAAGAATATATAAAGAAATGTATAGATGAAGAATTAATATACAACTAAACAAATAACAACTAAAACAATCATCACTAGAGAATTTCGTTTCTTTTCAAGCATCTAATAAACAAACATGGAATGATGAATAATTTTCACACAAAAAGCTTATTATGCAATTTATATAGAGAGAAATCAGTTAAAGCATATAACCTTTATCTTAATGCCAATACTGAACTACATAATTGTATGCATTCTTCAAATTATAAAATGTACATCTTTAGAATTAATTTTTAATTATAAAATCATATCATATACAAAACTATACTCAAAACACATTTTCATTTAAGTTTCTTGCTACCTTACAACGAAATCGTAGCAATTAAGAGTAATTATGAATGAAACCAGAAATTCAAGACTATTCAAACCCATAATGAGTAAAAATTACAGGAGCCGAGTTATGTATTAGCTACACTAAGTGTAGTTTTCACTGCCTCCATTATTATATTTAAAATATATGTAAAAAGTGTGAAATTATTTAAATTTATAATTCACATATTTACTTTGAGATTCATTATATATTTTTTATGTGTATAGATTACCATTTATAGATACAATTTTATATATATCACGTTGGTATCATTCATAATTACATACAAATACGTGAAGAGTACCAATATAGTGGGGCCAATATTTTTATACTAGGCATAGCTTTAAAGTAATAATACTTGATTTTAAGCACATTAAATTAATCATATCCGCATTCCCTTACATTTCTAGTGAACTTCAAATGTTTTTAAATAAACCAGCAGTAACTAACCAGCTCTAATCATAATTTTTGTTTAATTTTTATTTATATAAAACTTTCAAAGCATCTTGTTAAGGAAGACAGGACTAGACGACTGTAAAATTAATCTGTACTACTGACCATTAATCACGTATACATCACTAACAGTACTCAAAATATAATATCAAATTTCATTTCAATCTTAATATTAGTTTGTAATATATATAACGATACTTTTTTAAAATGTGCACTACATGTAAACATATCTGAAACAGGAAACATAAATATTATCACTCACTTAAAACCAATTTACCCAATTGCTACGTAGTTTGACTAGTTTTTTTTACATTTTTAGCACATTTTTTTAATAATATTAATTAAAAAACATATTTGAAATATATTGGAATATCAACTACATATTATATGACATGTTGCATATTATAAATGTGCGTACTGTCAGTTATGTAATAATGATTAAAACACAAATTATTTACTAATAAAACTGTTGTGATGTCGTGCATCCACCGAAAATGTTATGTACCAATGGAATGTGGCATGAGTATCGCATTCAGTCTTATGGCTGAGTTTAATGATATTATACAAGTTATATCACACTACATCAGGCTGATGACATTACCTCGCATTCACATATATATTCTATGAGACAATAAAAAAGTTCATTTACTATATTATGAAACTATCTCATTTTTTTCATAATTAGAACCAATTCTAGGGTAGTAGATAATGTGAATACGAGATACTAACAATAAATTGCCAATATCAATTCCAAGTAATAACAAAATCATTTCATGTACATATACACTTATATATGCGTATCTAGGTATAAGTACAAAACATTTTTTTTTATATTCAAAGATGTTTTATCATAGATATTTAAATTCTGGCAACTTATCATGTTTATTTATTACATACCATTTGTAACTGTCTATGTATAAACTATTTTTTATTCTATTCTTTAAATTTATTCAATTTAAATATTAAATATATTTACTTTTTAACAATGATATTATCTTATTTCAACTATTAGAGAAGTTATATGTATGTGTGAACTAATATAATGACGTAGAAATAACACAAATTGTTGTGTTTTATAAAACTCATAATATGGTAAAATGAAAAACTGCTATGATCACGCAAAAAAAGTAAAAAGGCAAATCAACAACGAAAAATGCATGGTGTTCTATCTTGGCATAACGTAATCACTATAAACAGTTTAGTTTAAATTATTCCTGTATCTAAACTTTACTACAGTAACAGGCATATAATGGCTCATCAAGATCATAGAACATAGATGTCAGCAACATATTTTTAATATAGATACAGAACTTTATAAAAAAACTTTGAACCAAACCTGATTTTAATATTACTGAAATTATCATCTTCAAATAAGTCTCTGAGAAGAACTGGAGCTTGGAAAACAGAACCTTTCTATGTTCTATGCTTAAAACAAGTCATAGTATATTGTATAAACTATTATAATTATTCTTAATTTCAATTAGAAGCCATCCATAAATTACATCACACAAATCATGATGTTTTGAAATTTTGTGACTGCCCACCCTTATTAAAGCTTGTCACATTTGTCCTCCCACTCTACCTACTGTGAAATCGTTGTTTATTTTGTGGGTTCTGTGATGAATTTTGCAATTTAAACAAATGGAAATTATTCAATTATACAGAATTTAATATTTCAGTGACCCCTACCATCCCCTTTAACTTGTGACGTAGTTTACGAGTGACCTCTTGCTTCTTTTCCTAGAGATATCACTTATTAGAGTTTTGTTCTACACTTCAAGTCTTATAAGTGTTAATTTCTTAATACGAGGTAATTTATCATTCTTTAAAAATATAGACATATCTAGATGAAATTATATGATAATTTATAATGTAGCTACTCTTTTGGTGATAAGGTTTACGAAAATGTGCTGGTTTTGAATAGAATTACATCCAGATAATCTATATCATAGTACCTGTACAATTGAGAACTAACAATAAGTGATATTAAAAGTAATTTAGTTAGTTAGTACCAATTAAATCCATGAACCAGATCACCTCTTGGCTGAATTTTAGTTAACTTACCGAAATTTAACAATGTAGTATTTTAATATAAGGTGGGTGTTGACTGTGACACTTTGGTTTCACTCACTCACTTATCACTCGAGCGATTCATTTTTTATATCACTGACTAAGGCCGGGTATAAGGAATGAGAAATAAAAGTTCTCAAGGCGTTATAATATAAAAAGTATTATATAGAATAATTCACATCGTCAATATATTTTTCATTAGCTCACCGCGCGGACCACCTCGCCTCGCCTGATACATACGGTTCACTTGTGCACTACAATAGTCTAAGGAGCTAAGGGAACCTTTTTTTTGCTTCATTGTAATATATAGGTCGCAATTACACATGCCTTTTGGCTTTTTTTCTACTGCCCACTATATTCCGCATATAGCATATGTTGACAAAGGCAACCTAGTGTTAAGACACTCTGTTCCTCGGTCAATTTTAGCGGTATGGAATTGAATGGCAGAAGGAATTAAAATATTTCATTCTCCCGACAGAGTATAGAAACCATTAAAATCGAGCTAACGCCACGCCAAGACAGCTTCAAATGTTGTATTTATGTAATTAAATGTATTGTCGAACATGTGAAAATGTACCTATATATAACACAATTGAACGTTTTCGTTTTTCCGACAGGACAAGGGTTCATTTGGGGGGTACGATCTAGGCGTCCGTGCGGGTGTCGTAGCATCAGAGCACGCAGGCGGCGAACAGGGCCATGGCGCGTCAGGGAGGGTTGGAGTGGCGCTCGGGCAGCGCCGGCGCGCTGTCCTCCGCGCCCGCGCCGCCGCCGCGCGTGCGCATCACGTACGCGTATGTACGGTACCTCTTTATCTGGAAATATTGCAATTTACGTACAATTATTGTTTATATACTTTTTGTTGTACGCTGTATCTCGCAGAGAGCAGTAGTGTAGAATTCGGAGCAAACATTCCAATTCCCAATTTACGAGAAATTGAGTGATGAGTGGCAGAATTCATCGTCATACTTTGTCTTGTTACGCAAGCAAAGAAATTCATTTCCTCAGTGCGAAGCATTTCATTCTGACAACAGGACGATACGGACGGTTTTGCGTTTACAATACGAACCGTGTCTCGCTGAGTCACAATTGCCTCAATTTAAGCGTAATAGGTACGTATTCTTTATTTTAAGCGTTATGCTGTATGGTGCATATATAGCAAGAAAGGTAGAAAGAGCCTAGTGTTAAGACACTACATTCTTCATTTTTCGCAGAATTTTGTAGCGGAACCCAACGCCGCGCTTTGCCGTGTTACTAGACCGAAAATATTAATAAACAACAATACATTCCTCCGAGTGGGAATCGTTGCGTTAATCACAATCATTGCGTTCACAGTCACAATGTGTACACTGCGCCACGACGAACAAAATTTTTTGAGATATTCAATATAGGTATGTCTGAATATAAAGTAAATATACAAGTATTAATAAACAACAAGAATATAATACACTAACCTCGTGCACGAGGTAGTGGTCCTTGTCGCGGTGCGCGTGCGGGTGGTCGCGGGCGTGGCGCAACGCCGCCAGCTCCTCCTCGAGCCGCGCCACACGCTCTTCGTGCTCAGCTAGCTGCTCCCGCTGGAGTTAATATTACTTACAATGCCACCTTTATACTAGAAGTCGACGATATTTATAATTTTTTTTAGAAAATGTATAAAAACTAAACCGTAGCGAGACTTGGAAACAATCCAAACGCCATGACCAGCAAGGCATACTTACGACTTACTAAATCGGCATAATAAGTTGTAGTTCGATACATTTTTATCGAACCACGACTATCTTGTTAGAATTTTTGTAGGGATATTAAAAGCTTCAGAGAAAATTTTTAAAGTTCATAGATCAAAATTACCCACACTAATTCCGAGTGCGACGACAAAATGGGTATTGAATATTTTTGCTAGGACATAGTAAATTATTTATTTAAATTTTATTATGAGCTTATTTTTTTATATTTTCTGAAATATAATTTGTGAAAAGTTATTGCAAGAAAATCTCGCGCTCCAGTTTGATTATTACAATTATTATCGTATTTTAAAATCATTTCTAAAAATAATGCAATCCTCCTTAAATTAATATTATTTCACTTGTGATACTTTGAACACCAATATATTTTTATAATAATACTCTAATAAATCCTAATCTAAACACTGTGATAACCAAAAATGTTAATGATTTAAAATATCCATTGTAAACAACATTACAAGTACATAACATTATTAATTACCATAGACAGTTTAGTGTGTGTGCAGGGCAGGAGCGGGCGTTGGAACTTGCGCTGCGAGCCGACGGCGCCGGCCAGCGGCGGGGCGGAGTACGCGGCGCACACGAAGTTAATGGTTTCCACCCACGAGCATAACTCTTTTGAATCACTGAAATATATAAATACATGTAGTAGCATGTAGATATGTTTGAAGATTTTTGTTTTAAATGTTAGTAATTTTATCTATTCATATTTAGTTTTAGGTATACTGAGCACAATATGAAAATGTATGTATTATATATACATATGTCCTTAAAACTGTTATAGCTAATGTAATTTTATATATAATTTCTTATATACCTTTTTATATGCATATATTATTAAACAGGTCTTAAATTTAGTAACATTTGAAGGAAACGAACACTGACTTATATTTATAATTAAAAATTAAATATCTAAAGATAATTTTCTAGGTTATGTCTTATCTAAGTAGCCGATGAAAAATAATCAAATACATATATCGTTAACAATTTATAAAATGATGACAAAAAGTAATGACCGCGTAAAATATAAAAAGATGTATTATCAATTTCTTACCTTGTTTGAAATAAATATTCAGCTTGATCAGCTGTTTGAAGTCTGAACACATGTTGTTTCTTAGTGTAGTCTGTTGCTTTAGTTGCCAATGCGTGATGTATTCTGAGAATAACATGGGAGTTTTTAAAATTGACGTACGTATATATTTCTACTACTTATATCTATACAAATATTTTTAGGTAGCCAAATATCTATACACATAATTTCCCCATAGCAGGGGAGACAGGGAATCTAGTATTAAGATACACTATTTCCTATTTCTCATTGTGCCAAATTGCACTTATCGTGCAATTTGGCACAATGAGAGCTGATTGGCACCACAGCGGAGAAATGAAAAAAAAAATCATTGCGTTTTCAGTGAGTCCGCTATTCCACTGCGCCAAGAAGGCGCCATCCATTTAGTTTATTAAAAAAAAAATAATTAAATCAGCTTCACGCTGTATCCCGCACACAGCAGTGTAGGCAGAGGGAACCTAGTGTTAAGACACTCCGTTCCCCACATTTAGTTTATATACAATAATAAACATACTTATACAAAAAAATGGCTTTCTGATTTATTTAAATTACATATAAACATATACCTAATAGCGTTGTGCAAATTATCCGACATTTGACTCCTCCGGAATCCGTGCTCATCTTTGTGCAGATACAGAACTAGATCACGCAAAGTGCAATAAAACATTTTCCATCCACGACGTCCGAATGGAGCTATAAATAATGACAAAAATATTTTCACTACAAATAAATAAAAGTACACAAATTATACCTCGTATAATAAATATTTATGTTTTTTTTCACGCTGTATCCGACATACAACGGGAAAGGCAGAGGGAACCTAGTGTTAAGACACTCCATTCTCCGTTTCGCCAAATTTTCTGGGAATTGCGTGTTGTGTGGCGGAACACGATGCCGCGCTTTGACATGAGATACATTAGAAAAATATATATTTTTTACATTACTATATAAATATTATCTTAATATTCTTGATAAACTCAATATTAAGTACTCAAGTCACTTAAACATAAGAGTAGAAATGTAGGGCCCTTCCTAAACGATGAAGTGACCTAACCTACTGCACTAGAAGTAGTGTCGTGTGACCGGCGCTTTATACACAAGGCTTACTCTTTTTCCCATTAGCGTCGTAACAACATTTTCTCATAACATATCCCTTCTTGTATTCGACGGCGCGGCTCTGGTCGGGCAGGTCGAGGAACGGGTTGCTGCCAACGGGCGCCGCGGGACGAGCTTCAGCAGCGGGAGCCGCTTCTACATCCCTTTAGAGAAGAAAATTGGAGAGTTTAATTCGTATTTTCAACTGATGAAATAGCAGTATATTGTAATATATACAAGTATATATTTTATATGGATAAGCTATATATAGACATTAATTTTAAGTCGCAAACAAAACCAATCAACAACACTCAATCAATAAATTAAAATTTCTTAGGTATTAGTTTGAGAATTTAGTTATTAAGGTTAACTTTATATAAAAGGTCTGTTTCTTTTTCAGTTTATGTCGGTTTTATTGTCGGTCGGCTTTTTTATTATTTAGTTTTATCTTCACACTCAATCTCGCATATAGCAGAGGAGGCAAAGGAAACTTGTAAACCTAGTGCGATGACACTTAAGTTCTCCACTTTCTGCCGAATTATGGAGGATTGTGTTTAGTGACGAAGCTTAACGTCGCAATTTTTGCTTACATTTGTGTAAAAAAAAAGTTACAAACAAATACAATAAACTCACAGAGCCCACTGCAACGGTGTATTACGTATCGCATGGTACAAATGCTTGAGCGTGTCTCTTGGGAAATTGTCACCGTCGTTGAGATCAGCCAGGTTTTCTATAAACTCCGCACAAGACATACGTCGGAATGTGCCACTGCCGCAGCCGTGTAGGTCCGTGTTTAACAACATTATTGCACATGTTAGTGTGTGTACTGCGTCTGAAATTTTATATTTAAACATATTAAAATAATTTATTTTTAGCTTCATGCTGTTTTGTTTTGTGTGTGTGCTCACATTAAGGGTAGTCAGAGAACCTAGCGTTAATGCACTCAATTTTCACGTTCCGTATAATTTTTGAGATAATGCGCGTAGAGTGGCGGGTCCCACAGCACTCACTCTGCGGTAATGGAAATGAAAATAACTCGTTCCTGCCAGTGAGAATCGCACCCACAAGACGGCCTCAAAAAATGTAGAAACAGAAAAAATATTTAAGTAGATTACAAATTAAATTTACTTTTAAAAAATAACTTTCACGGGATCTGGTTATTACCAGGGCATTCGGCCATCACATTAAGTACAATAAAATTATCA
Organism: Heliconius congener; assembly: GCA_018230605.1. Taxonomy (NCBI): domain Eukaryota; kingdom Metazoa; phylum Arthropoda; class Insecta; order Lepidoptera; family Nymphalidae; genus Heliconius; species Heliconius congener. The sequence goes on along the minus strand of DWAO01000731.1, from coordinate 7,347 downwards.
CAACAACACCAAATAAATCAAAATACATAGACAGCATGTTCCCCATCAATGACACTCGCTAACCTTGCGAATTAAACGCTCCAGGATTACATTCCAGGTATCGTCTGGAGAAGTGCACCAGTACTCGCTCTCGTTCTTGAGTCTCGCCGCTTAGAGCGAATCGAGCTAGGAACGCCCGTAGAGCCTCGTCCAACGTCGCTCCACTGAACTCGAAATGCTTCACGTATTCTTCTGCTACGGCTCGCGAGAATTCATTGCTGGAATTAAATGTTACAATTTAGTACAGCCCGCGAGGTATAAGCTTTTCATTTGTGTGAGCGGTCATATATAGTGTAGCTATAATGTTGCTTGCTTGGCCTACTAAACCTAAACTAGTTTATACTGCCTTTTAACAATCGGTCTACATCTCTTGTACTGATTCTCAATGTTTTTGTGTTCAATTTATAAAACGTGAAAGATGAATTTGTCACTTACTTAATTTGTGGTACAAGACCGGAAAAAAATGAGCCTTTATAGAAAATGTGATGATATAATGTATTCAATTAATATTGAATACATTATATCCCATATACATTATATCCAATGTATTCAATTAATATTGAATACATTATATTCCATATACATTATATCCAATGTATTCAATTAATATTGAATACATTATATCCCATATACATTATATCCAATTTATTCAATTAATATTGAATACATTATATAACATATACATTATATCCAATGTATTCAATTAATATTGAATACATTATATTCCATATACATTATATCCAATGTATTCAATTAATATTGAATACATTATATCCCAAAACATTTCAGACAAGAGTGAAAATAACGAGCATGCAATGTCCGGCGTAGAAGAATTCATATTTTTTGTTATGGTTGTTTTTTTTTATTCCTAATTAAAACTTTATTTTTAAAAGTGCTTTTCCGGGCTTTAGTTTTAGAGATACAAATGCAAAGCTCTGCTCCAGTTCGAGTCCCTTTTGTAATGTTTATATTAAAATGCTGTAGAGATTAATAATAAAAGAGGCTGTTGTGGCGCAGTGAACCAATGAATTTATTTAATATTTCCTCGCTTTGGTAACAAGGAAAAGCGCGGCGTTAGGTTCCATTACTTAACACGGAATATTTCGAAAATTCTGCGGATAATGAGTTTGTTTTAACGCTACGGTTCTCTCTGCCTACCCTGCTATAGAGAATAGTTAGAAGCTAAAAAAATATTTAATCGTTGACATGTTGCATGTCAGATCGATCTCTTGACCTAATGAATTCTTAACTGTTTTCAAGTCCCTTTTAAGAACTTTCAATAAGCTCGCTCCAGCCTTTTCAACTCAAATTTCACTTACACTCCACACTCAAAATTCACGTACACGTAGCAGAAGCTACAGGTTATGAAAATTCATTACTGAATAAAAAAATATATTGTATTATTATAAAAATATATACTGATGCTAAACTTAGGATAATTTACATATTTAAAACACCACGAACTTTTTACTCAAATGCCTCGACACATCCGATTTCTTGAACCCGTCAAGGTGGTACAGCCGTTTGGCGAGACGCTCCGCGGACGGCATGTCCACTGCCTTGGGGCTGTAGTGGAACGAGTGAAGCGAGTCTCCGTCCGAGCCCTCGTCGGAGCCAGCGTCCGAACCGCTGCATAGTTCCTGAAAATGCTGTTAATTTTATCCAATATATTATTTCTATGCAATAATTTTTTTTCTGAGGACGTCGTGGCACCGGGGTACAAGTTTGCGATTGTGGGTTCGATTTCGTATTCCCACTGGGAAGAATGAAGAAATATTTAATATTTTCATTTTACATTTCCGGTTAAAAGGTTCCCAGATTCTCTCTGCCTGCTATGTGTGGGATACAACGTGAAGCTAAAAAAGATTTTATATAGCTTGTTGAGCGCTAGGAAAGTGTATAGTGTCTATACGTTGGTAATAAATTGAGCAGATAGAAATTGTACTACTGCGTCACAAAGATCTTAATAAATATATGAGTATGTTTTATTCTTTAATTATAATATATAAGACGTCTTCGTATTGCAAATCGTATATGATTACATGATCATTAAATTTCCATTAGTGAATATTTTTTATATTTAAAACTAGAGAACTGCTTGCGTTTTGCCTGTTTAAACTCCATAATTATTTAATTTAATATTATCACTTTATAGACAAAATCCATACATTGGAAACTAAAGTTTATAGACCAACTAACACAAAAAACAGACAATAAAAATTTAATTTATTGTAATTACAATAAAAGATTTTTGCAAAATATTTCATGGCAAACTAAAGCTGGTCAAATGAAAAATTATAAAATCGACGATTTACCTGATAACCCTGATTCTCTGGAGAGTTGTGTCCATTCTCTTTACCGTTTTGTGCATAGTTACTACTATTATTATTATTATTTACATTATCGTTCGTTGCGTTTTTCTCTGGTCCTTTCACTTGTATCACTATTCTATAGTCTTTGCTGTCTCCATTGAGAGTGACGTCACTGCCGTGGTCAGAATAGGTCGAATTAGATTTTGCACGTTTGTGGCAAGGTTCCGATACTAATATAGTAGAATCCGAGTCCGATGGGTCCGAGAGTTCCATTCTGGGACATTCTCTTCCAGTATCGAACATGTCGTCTTGGTCTTGGTAATCTGGACTAGAGATATTTGATACGGCTTCTGATAAGCTCATATCACCTGAAAAAAGTTATTATAAAATTAGGTTAAATGATTAAACACGGATCTTAAGATATTTTATTGCTTTGACTTTATATTGTGCTAAATGTGGAATAAAAAATTAAAAGTAAAATAATGTATGAGGCCTGTAGTGGCAAGGGCGTGATACGCACCATTGAGCGCGCGGGGCGGCGGCGCGGCGCGCGGCGGCGGCGAGGCGCGCGGCGACAGCGCCGACCACGACGCCGACGTCGGCGACAGCGGCGACGACGACCTGCACACCAACGCGTCATGTAACGCCGAGCACACCACTCACCCGCCCAGTGCTTAGATATAAGTACCGTACCGTTGCGACATGCCATCCGATATGGAGGTGGAGTTGGAGGTGGCCGCGGAGCCATTGCGCTGCGACACCGGCGCGTTGTATGTCCACACAATCCTGATGTAAAAAAATGTTCTATTTGAGTATGTATGTAAGATTTTTTTCTCGCTTTTACAAAAAGGCAATGAGGCAATATCTCGAGATTTCGGTAAGTGCAAAACAAATTGCCTTAACACAAGGTTCCCGCTGTCTACCCTGTTGTAAGCGGAATATAACGTAAGGCGTAAAAAAGCTTATGTGCTTTATTTAGAGCGCTGAAAATTAAAAAAAAATATAATAAATTATAGTATCAGAAAAACTGTCTTTATATAAAATTATAGATTTTAGATACTTTATGTCTTTATGTCTACTTTATGTTTACGCCTGGTGCAGTGGAGCTTGTGCTTATCCTATAATTCATATTAAACTATGCAAATATTAATAAATTGTAACAAATATAATTGAGCACACATATAATTTGAGACATAGCAAAAATAACATCATTTTAATCTCTCAGGGATTCTAAACTTATGCAAGTACCTTTATAATACAATTAATCCATTCTCCAACATAAGAAGCACTTGTACATATTTATTGTGATTAACGCTTATTTCCACGTATTAGGTAGGTAGATTGCTTAACCAAGTGTTAATTCACACCTTTGTTACACTTTTACCCTGAATTCAAAACATTATGTGGTGCGTAGTAGGGGTGGAACGGAACTTCACAGTGCGCTTTGTCTTATTCAGAGCAGGACAACAATCGGGAATTAATTATTACATGTCCTTAGTTCAAATCATCGCGTTTAGAGTTAGATGGTCTCCCACTACGTTCCTAGCCTTATAATTTTTTTGTATCTTATAATATTACTTTCACATTTCAAATAAAACAAGCACATTACTTTGAGTATATTTTTCAGTTGCTCCACGCTTTTTCCATACAGAACAAGCAGATGGAACTTACATTTGTGTATAAATTACATGTATAATTCTATTTTTAGTGATCCATTACAAGCAACATGTCAAAAAACCACGACCTGTCCCGTTCGGAGTCGTCGCGCGGCAGGCCGGGAGCCCCCGGGGGCTGCGCGGGCGTGGCGGAGTCGGGGCGCGCGTCCAGCAGCGTGTTGAGCGACGACGTCACGTCCTCCTCCATGTCCACAGCCACGGCGCTCAACGAAGACTCCTTCTGAAACTTGGTACAGTTTTAATACCTTTCTGCCACTCTATAATAGAATACTGCTTATTATTATATTTTTATATATTTTTAGATTCACGCTGTATCTCAAATTCATTACAGTAGCCAGAAGGAGCCTAGTGTGAAAGTAAAACACTCCAATTCTCAATTTTTAATAATATTGGAATAATTTTTTAACTTTGCATTTCAGCACTTTATATATGACTAGGTCATTCACTCCAAAACTGATTATTAAGCTGGTATTCTAAGGGTTGAAATAACCAGGTTCCTCCTATAAAGGGACATTCTTGAGATATGCTTAAATAAAAGGCACAATTTTATTCAAGACCCAAATTGATATAATTATATATTTATTTTATTACACTACATACTAACATTTTTAAATATTGACTCAAACCAATTTCTAACCGACTTCTGTAAAAGGATTATTAATTCGACAGTTTTTTTTTGTATTCATTATAATTGCTATCTTACACAGCGTCGAGTGTAACGCATTCAATTCTTAATGACAAAATATTTACAGTGCAAATATTATCACAAAAATATCTAATAACTGTAAATATTTCAACTCTTTAAGAATGCAGTAAATAACTTGTAATATAATTATACTTTATTAAATATTGTATATTACGAGATATCAGCTATCAGTTTTATTTATTCTGTTTTAATATCTTCTCTTGAGTAAATATGAAATGTCGCCTAATTTTCATTTATTAAAAATCAAGTTCAATGTTTTACGTCAAAATGTTTAGAGGTCGTCACGGTGGAGTGGGCACCGGACTGTGCGAGTATACGTGATTCGGTTCCCACTCACTTTTAGACACGAAAGTCTCAAATTTTGAGCTGGACGTAGGAAACGAAGTATGTTAACACTAGGTTCTCTCTGCCTACCCTGCTCTATGTGGAATACGGAAAGCTAAAAAAAGAAAAAGCTCAAAATGTTATTTAATATTTTTAAAGGTTTATTTTCACACTTTAAGAAAGGCAAATATAATTAAATGTAAACAACAAAACATAAGTTGTTGTTGTTTTTTCCAACGAAAATTTTAATAAAATATTCTTAAAATATATATGCACTAAATTTCTCAATATACGTATAGAAATGCAAAAATAAAAAAAAATTCATATCACCTATATTACATGTTATTAAAAACAACATAATTTATTTACCTGTAAATGATCTTCAGATCTAGAGGTTCTTACTATATGCTGTGTGCGTGTCGCTACCTCCGAAGTCGCCCCTCCTGCGGGAGACGCCGGTTGAGAATTAAACCTGGAAAATAATTGATACTCAAAAACTGATAAAATTCAAACGGCAGAACATGTTTTTTAAACCATGACTGAGAACACTCTCGATTGTACCCTTTCATACTAAATAAAAATAAAATAAATCAGCTTCACTCTGTATACCGCACACAGCAGGGTAGGGAGAGGGAACCCAGTGTTAAGACACTCCGTTCTCTAATTTCCGCTGACTTGTAGGACTTGGAGGCATTGTGTGAGAGGCGAAGCTTAACGCCGCGCTTTGCCTCGACACCAGAGCGAAGAAACTGAAATACAAATTTATATTTATATATTACATCTCCTCGAATGAGGATCGAACCCACAATCAGTCGATTTTACAGTTACATTTTGTGCCCCAGCGCCAAGACTAGCCATACTAAAACAAAATCGGTTGATCTCTTTGGGAGCTACGATGCCACAGACTGACATACAGATAAACACGCGTGAAATTTATAAAATCTCTCTTATTATTACATATTCGTCGGTGTTTAATAAAAATAATGAAGACTCATTATCTTAGAAATAATTTTATTTGTATAAATACACCCTACTCCTAATGCACTAGATCATCTAGGGCACTAGATTTAAGTGCGTATCAGAATCCTAACTTTAATGGTGTAAACCCTATTTGCTTGTGTGTACCAGAAGTAGTATGTGTAGTAAAATCGCCGCGTAAAATTTAGCTTGTATTACAAATTATATAAAAATTTCACACCCACTACGCGATAAAGAGACTGTGAAATATATTTAGTTGAGGTTTCTAGTAAATATTGTTACCGCGATTACGTGTCGTATACAATTTTTTTATAGTTTCTTATTTTTGGAGTCCGTTCTAATCTGTTAATTTAATAAAAATGTATATTATAGCTATATATATAATTGTTATTAGTAGTCATATGTTAATGTTATTTAATTTATGCTTTGTCTACCACCGACTTAAATAATATATAACTAAACATATTTCTACAGAGTGGAAACGTCAACGCTCCTTTTACGGGAACAGCACATAGGGTAAAATATTTTAAACCCATACCTAATATCTAAAGAAATTAATCACGTTTTTTATCCACACTGTATTTCATGTGACGCAGCTACGCAAAGATCCAATAACGTAAACATATACTACTACAAAAATACTACTGAAGGTTAAACAACTTTGCACTTTGCCGCCAATATTTACGACTCGATTTCGGAATGAGCCCATGCGGCTGTTTCCCTTTGATAGGTTTATGTGCGCGTTCGTCGTTCTTGACAAATGGCGTTTTATTTACAAACCATAATTTTATTATTTATTTTGTTTGAAAAATCAATTTTTCATTGTTGGGATATTTTAAAAAAGAGCTGATTAGGCTTTTATAGAGTAGTTAAAACTGTGGTTTCATTTAAAGTGGTGCTAACTTTTTGTTATCTATTCACTCTGTATATGTTTAGGTAACTGCAACTCATGTATATCGAGATTTCATCTGGAAAGCGAGCAATAATAACTTGTTGTAGTGAAAGGTACCATTAATAAGATTAGATATATGTACATTTTACTGGCATGATCACCAACTAGGCCCGTATCAGGCGAAGAATTGTGCCGTTGCGATAATTCCACTCGAGCCGCCAGCCGAGTTTCACTTGGGGAGGCAGGTGTTGAATTGTATCTAGAGGAAAATGTATTATTGATTAGTCTTAAATAAATATAATCATGTGTTATTATTTATTATTAAATATTATATAATATATTTACTTTAAACAATCTTTGTTATATATTAAGTTTACTCATACTACTTTATGAAACGACGCTTGTGAGGCGGGCGTTAAT
>DWAO01000730.1:0-22871 GCA_018230605.1 Heliconius congener | reverse complement strand
GCAGAAAGTGGGGAACGGAGTGTCTTAACACTAGGTTCCCTCTGCTTACCCTGCCATGTGTGGGGTACATCGTGATGCAGTTTTTTTTTTATTTTAATTTCTTATAAAACATAAAAAAAGGTTAAATATCTTTAAAAAAGCAATTATTTTATCCAGCAACATACGTCGAATATTTAGTATGAAGTTATAAAAATCTATTAGGAATGGCAATATTCACTGAATATGCTACTATAAGTTGTATATTGTCGTTATTTCTCGATCCGCCATCAGCAAATGTCTATTTGTTACATAATTTGAAGGAACACCCTAGATACTAATATGAATTATATAGGTACTTATTTATTTTAATACAGTAGGTTTTTTTACGTGACGTCGAGGAGAAAACGTAGCGCCTAACACTCCTCTTACCTCTCTTCATAAATCCTCTTTTGAGAGTCCTCATGCTATTTACGAGAACTTCCTTTAGTATCATCAATACTGTGTTCTGGAAGCTTAACCGACAGTCGTGGGTTCGATTTATGCTCTATTTATACCAGACAAAGTTCCGCAACTTACGATGGAATGCCTTGAAAATTTGGCTGAAAGTGGAGAGCGAATTATCTTGACACTAGGTTCCCTCTGCTTACAGCGTGAACCTGAAAATAAAACCTCTTACAGCAAATGAATGTAAGTGAATATCTATCCAACAGTGGCAAGAGGAATTATTTTTACATATTCCAGTTTTAACAACTTCTAAACATTTAATTTTAGATATTTGGCGTATATTTATTTTTATTACATTTAAAATAGAATAGCTTGAAATGTTCGCTTAAAATATATATATCTACAATCTAGATTGTCTGACCCACATTTCCTTTCATTTACTTCGAGCAGTTCACTGCAAAGCTACAGTTGTTTTGATCTATTTCTACTTTGCTCTATTGTTGAGATGAATAGGCCTTCAACGTAAACAGTTCTAGATAAGGACTAATGGAAAATGAGATCCATATTTATTTTGCGGTTGAAATTTCCTTTGCGATAGATAGATAATAAATCAATTAAGTCTTTTAAATTAATAGAAAGATATTGGAACTTATTTAAAATTTTAAAGTTTTGTGGGAAAAATTTAATGTATCTGTATTTATTTGAACCTCACATTTTAAGTACCGTTAGAGTGGTGTATAAGAATACGTTTTATATAATTACATGCGGTTTCAAAAATCACTTTCTTTTACTGTAAAGACACAAAAATTCTAATTTAAAGATTATTATAAAGAATGATTATTTTTGCAAGAGAAATTAGAGACAAGTTTAGTGTGTTTTTCTGGAGTCGTATACCTACTAGGTTTCTGTGAAGATGAAAATTTGTTCTACTTTCTGTATACTTTTAAAAACAAACTATTGCATGGACATACTCGAGCGTGTCAGATATTGATATCTTTCATGTTCTACATATTCTTAAAAAAGTGAGTATGTTATTTGATTGTTTCCATGATGGAGGCGGTCGTACGTAAGAGTTAAAAATAAATAAATATATATTTTGAGCGAGCGATCAAAATATATATTTTTTTTTGTAAAAAAAAATGCCACGCTCGAGAATGTCAAGGTAACTTTTTTTAACAACTTTTTATTTTTTTATCCTCACGGTATATCCCTTCGGTTGCCAATTAGAGAACAGAGCCACGAGACCTCCTTCAATATTATGCGTGCTGTGTTCAACTAAGGTTTCCCCTTGCCTCTCTGACGTCTTAATCGTGCTTTACATTTTTTTGTTATTTTTTACCTTTAATTTGGAAGTTACCTCTAATTAGTTTTTAGTCTTGAAAAACTTGAAATACTATTTAACTAAGAATAATTATTATTTCGATACGTATATTTTACACTAATTAATATTATTAATAACTATTAATGACTTTTCAACTCAACTATGTAAAAATAATAAGCGTATCGTATTAATATTTCAACTATGTGTCCTTACACTGTTTCATAAGCGTGGGCTGTGTTTCATAGTATCTGCCTACTAATAATGCTAGTCAAGTTGAATGTTACGTATTAACCTTCTGTGGAAAGTTACGGTTATATAAAGTTACGAGGTATCTACACAAAGGTCGCCCTGAACAGCTTTCCTTGGCTTTCGTTAAATATGTTTCATCCGTCCTTATAAAAGGGGTTACGCCTTCGCTGCGTTGTAAAGACGTGTAGCTAGCTTTCTATGGCAAATTTAAAATATTAAAACACGAAAGTCATTCAGATTAATAAATAAATAAATAATTGAGTAATTCAAGCTGACGACGCTGGGTCGCTCATATACGATAAAACAGAAAGCTTAATAAAAACACCATTCAGTATTCAATACGTATATTATACATATGTATAAAGCAGTCCATTTTCTCATCTAACGAGATACGGGTTTTCTCGTTACGTTTTAATGGAATTGCCTCCTAACCGCCGACGCGCATTGAGTTAGTTAACACTTTATTTTGTTTTTCATTTGTTTACTACGTATCTGGACTGGGTGAGAGGATAGTTAGTTAGGAAAAAAGTTATTTTTGTGGAACTTTTCGGAAAGATAAAAGGGCTTGGAATTTTTTTGTGTTACTCTTTTCAGTAGTGTTGTTGGTTAGTGTCGGCTTTTTTAACATTTTTAAAGTGTTATTCCACACTTAAGAAATATTTTTTATACCTTTTCTAAATAAATAGTGTAGGCTTATTTAGCACGGAACGCATTTAATTATAAGCAATGGTCGTGTGTTGAAATATTTAATTCATTTTGTCTGTTTTGGAATAACCGCCTTATCCTCCAGCCAAACATTCTTAACTTTTAAATTCGAAAGTCTTCCAAACTGAAACAGAAATACTTGAAGTAACTTGTTTTTGCCGGAGCGTAAAAATAGATCGAAATATGTATAGTTTCATCGCTATACTACAGGCATAATCAATCCTTAGAGTAACGACAATAACGACCTTCATCTCTACTAAAATGACATATTCCAAAAGCCAAATCTAAAAATATAAAAGGTGTATGGATTCAAATTTGCACCACGTGAAGTAATAAAGTAAATATAGACTAGGGACAATCTTGTGACTCATCAGTTCGTTCTTCACTTTTTTAGCTCCAAATTGCATCGTGCATATTGTTTATAGGCATAGGCAGTAGGACCCTAGTGTTCAGACACTCCGTTTCTTCTCTTGTCGCCAAATTTATTAGATATTAACACCGCGGTTTGCCTAAACCTTTCGCTTTTTCTCCACTTTTATCCCTTTAAAGGGCATTACGTGTCGCCCAGTTGATAAAACTTAAATAAAATCACATATTCTTGGCACAAATCCTAAATGTAGCAGATTTAAAAGATTCAAGGATTTACATTTTGAGCGCTCGAGATAAAATGTGATTGCGAATGTGAACGCGAAGAGTGTGCTCCGGACGTGACCGCTCTCTTAAGTGCATAATCTTAATCTTGAATCCCACTATATTTTACCACTAGCAATGGATGTAGTGATGTTGTTACTTTTTATCGATGTTTTTATATTTCAACTTTTTAAATAGATTATTTCTTATTCTTCACTATTCCATTGTTCAGAGTAATCAAAAAACGTACAAGAATGTGCATGGAATTTATAGAGTTGCAATAATATGCTTCTAGCATATTTTCATTTTTATTCTTCCACATATTTTAAATCTGTTTTATCTGCAATGCGTTATATCCACATAATATATTGAATACATATACACGTTAAATTATAACGTATACATTTAGTGATTTAAGGAAATCCTATATATCAAAATAGAATTAAGTAAATTATAAATCTCTTTAATTGAAGGTTCGTGATGTTCGAGCTATGGACACTTTGTGACTTGTATAAAAACAATAGTATATAGTTCAAACGATATGACAGCTGGTGTAGAATCCACGGCTCGATATAGTATGATATTATCAAAAGTATTTAAATTTAAAAGCAACACGTGCATATTAAATTAACTTGGCCTGTTTTTTTTTATTTAGTATATAAATTAACTATTAGTATTGTGCCGCTCATTTGGTTCAGTCACGAATTTCACTTTGTAAAATACTATAGAAGATGCAATATAAAATTTTGTAAATAATCGTTCTACATATTGACAGCATTGACATATTTAACTTTACACACACATTTTACTTTCTTCAAAAAAATATTAGGTGTTGTTTGCCGCTGTGTTGCTAATGCATTATTTTCACCTAAATAGGTTAATAATATGTGTGCAGTTGTTTTTTTTTCTTATTTCTTCTTATTTATTGTGTTTTTTCCCGAGTAAGATTACATTCTGATTATTTGTTTGAAAATAAAAAATAAATAAATCAGCTTCACGCTGTATCCGGCACACAGCTGGGTAGGTGGAGGGAACCTAGTGTTAAGACACGCCGTTCCCCACTTTCTGCCGAATTCTGAAAGCATTGCGTGTGACGTGGCAGAACTCAACGCCGCGCTTTGCCTCGACTCCAGAGCGAAGAAATGGAAATATACATTTAAATAATCGAATCCACAACCACTCGGTTTTACAGTCACACTTTGTGATCCTGCGCCACGACTGGCCTCGAAGCAACAATACACATAGTATGTGACTATTAAAATGAATATTTGTGATTTTACTACTTATCGTCTTCTTTTATTTATTTTTCCCAAATTGGTAATTTAAGCACAGGCAGAGAGAACGTAATGAACATAAGACAACCATATCCCCGTATTTGCCCAGTTTTCGAGACATTGTACATTGAATGTAGAAATGCTCGCTGTGATTACTATATATAATAATAAAAGCAATTATATTCTTCGAGTAGAAATATCTATCGACCCTTTTAAGTTACCATACATCTACATGATACAACACTAGACAAATTAAATCATTGCTGTATTGTGCAATACGCCAATGCGGCTGAGAGTCGACCATTTGTAAAATGTATTCAAAAATAACATTGTTTTTTTAATCATATGTTGACTAGTTTGTGAAATTTAGTGTTGGAAAATAGAAACATGATTACTTTGAATTGTCTACTAAATTTTTTGTCCTTATTTTTAGTACAATTATAAATATTATAGTGAAATATCGTGATTACCAATAAATTTGTCATTTATCTTAATAACTTTTAAAATCTAAGTGTATCAATAAATTTATTATTTTCAAAATGTGGTACATTAAGTGTCTCATTGAAATACTATTAGAATAGATATTTATTTCACTATGAAAAAAATAATATAAATAAAAAAATACGTCTAAATAATTGTAATGCTCGTACCCATGGCAGTGTTGGTGGTATGCACCGTGCAAGGTCTACAGCTGGACAGCCAGGCGTCGACGCGGAAACCTAGAGTCACTAAATACAGCAAAACTACCGCTATGCCTGGTGGATCTACGGTTAGTATTTTTTAGGTTCACACCGTATCCCGCACATGACAAGGTAAGCAAAGGGAACAAGGGAACGATTGTATTTTAAGGTTATGTTGGATAATCTTTAATTTTATGAATCAGATCTTATGTTAATTTAGAGGAAATTAAGGTGGTGTTTTGGCTAGATTGTTCAGGAAACCACCATTATCAGTACAGATATGCTCCCGATTGAGATTTGAAACCATTGCGATTGGTGGACTATAACGTTAATGGTCGACGAATAGTTTTTAATTATTTATTTTTTGCTGTTAGCATAGGCGTAATGTTCGGGTGCGCCGTGCCCATCCTAGAATTGTTTTGACCCACCTCATAAATTTTACAAACAAAAAAATACCATGAAAAATACAAAAAAACACCCTTACACGATCAGATTTCTTAAAATGAATGAATGAATGAAAATTGAAGCTAAAATCCTGGCCCTCTCTAGAAAATATCTCTTCTAGAAAATATCTATTTTAATAATATTGTCAATAAATTATAAATTATATTTGTTTCAATTTCCAGGAACCAGCAACGGAACGTAGCTTAATGACAGCAACGTACCGTCTCTTCGGTGGTGGCGGTGAGACCTGCATACTGTTGACCGTAGACGCTTTACTGGACATCTCTTACGTTACCAAACTTAATGAACGCGCTGTGAGTATATTTACATACGGGGGCATTTACCAGTGTAATGGGTTCCAAAACAATGGTTTTTTTTATCGATTTGTCTGTTTGTCTGTGTGTTTGTGTATGCTAAATACAAAAATGGCTTTAAATGCAGTTTTAACTATATTATTTATTAGTGTTTGGCAAAAAATAATTTAAAAATAATGAAATATAATTATTTTGTATTTTTTAAATGAATGAATGAATTGGAATGGTCGATTTTTGTTGCTTTGACAATAAATAAAGATTATTAATTTTGGAGGAAATTATCAATTTTATAGTAGAATTGTAAGTGATTATATTTTGTAAAAAACCCACAATGTCTCGAAACATGAGTGATACTTCCTCAATAGAGTGTCTTAATTGTAAATGAAACTATTTTAACCGGATTAATCGCGTATATTTTGTATTTAATGCATTTTTGGGGAACCCGACGTTTCGAACACTTTACAGTAGTCCGTGGTCACGGGTAGACTAAAATAGTTTCTCCGGTTCCGGTTAAAATAGTTTCATTTACAATGTGTAGTAATCGTGAAAATCAAAGAACTTATTAGAGTGTCTTAATATTTTTCTCTATCTATCCTATCCTTCTATGTACGGGATAATAAACAAAGAAACGCTTTAGTTATCTTCTATAAATATAACTGATTGTCATCAGTTATATTGATGTTTAAGTATAAATATTATTCTGGTCATTTATAATATGTAATGGTAACAATGTTTTTTTATCTATTCGTAAATAAAAAGTAATAGTAATATAAAGTATTTCGGAAACCAAATTTATAGTAATGAAATAAATACTTTATGGAATCAGCTGAAATTTTAGTACTTAACGAATAACATGAAACAATATCCATAATATTGTCTATAAATGGTAATATTGAGCGAGCAAATGAGCGAATCCGCGAGCGGATCGCTAGTATACATATTATATTGTATGCTAGCGATACGCTCACAAACATAAGTACAAGCCTTTTTTACAAAGTACAAACCTTGAAAGCTTGTTTTACGTACAGAAATATGATCAATATTCACATAACATAAGTACTATCGTAAGTTTTGTTTGTTCACATATTCAATTTAACTTTTCAGATTGTTAGAAGTTTCGCGATAGTTCGTAACTTTCTATTACAACTCCGTGCAGTTTGCAGTTACCATAAATTTGTCGAACTTTGTCTTTTAGTGGCCAGTGAGCACACAATTGGGGCATCACAGATCTAATTTTAGTGCAAGCACTACTTTAGTTATGCAAAGTTTTGTTTTTAATATAATATTAACATGATTACGATGGAAATATATGATTTAAATCGCTCATGTAATAATGCATTTAGTTATAATTATATGTTATTAGATTTCTCAACCGCCACTCGAGGAAATTAATTATTTTTTTAAATTTATATTTCGCTCTGGTGTCGAGGCAAAGCGCGGCGTTGAGTTCCATCACTCAACATACAATACTTCCAGACTTCTGCGGAAAATGAGGCACAGGGTGTCTTAACAATAGATTCCCTCTGCCTACATTGCTATGTGCGGGATATAGCGTGAAGCTATTTTTTTATATATACTTAGTAAGACTCTCCGCTCCCCACTTTCCACTGAATTCTTGGGGCACTGAGTGTTGAGTAGCGGAACTCAACGCCTCACATTGCTTCAACACTAAATGAAAATATTAAATATTTTATATATTTATTTATTATTTTAACATGTTTTATTTCAGGATGCCAACACCTTCGTACCGAATAATGCGAACGTGGCCGGGGTTTGTAAAGAAAGTGATATGGAGACTTTGGTTTTGTCGTTCAAAGAATTTTCCTTAGAATTTGCTTTTGCTAAGGTATGTATTTTTGATTAAATGTAAAAATGTATAAATTATTATAGTTACATCACGTTATATTTGCCTTTGTACTGTTTTACTTTTTTCATTATTATTTTTAAATGAACAAATTTATAAAGCATTTTTTGTTTTATTAGAAATATTTTAATTTAGTATTGAAATTTAACATTTAAAGACCCATTTCTGTGCCAGACACCAGGCGGAGAACGTTGGTACGCAGACAGTGTAAGACTAACATACAACTCAAGTGCGAGGATCCTCGAACACGCAGCTAAGCAAGGGAGACGAGTAACTTTGACTACTGGACCTAGAGCCCTATTGTTTCCCACACCCGTTGGCAAATCGTTTTCATGTCCAGAGGAAACTGTTATTGATTTAGCCGAAGAAGAACCTAGGTGAGTACAGCTAGCAAGCTAATCAAAATAAATTATTTTCATTTCCTCAATCCTGTAAGAAGACTAAGTGCGGATTATTAGAAATGTGAAATTTGGGCGGAGCGTGGGGTACGGTGTCTCTTAGCATTAGGTTCCCTCTACCTATCCTGCATGCGGGATACAATGTGAAGTTAAAAAAGTATGTACGTAGTACATATTCGTGTTTTTTTTCGTAAATTATTAAATAGAAACATGAGTGTTGGATCGCGAAGTTATATTTTGTTAAATTTCATTAGAATTTTCAGTGGCGTATTGACAAAATATCTGTCTTTACCACGATGGTTGTCGATTCAATTTCCACTCGGGGAACTGAATTACTTTCATTATCGGTCAATGTGGCATCAATTTTCTTCATTTAACAAGTAATGTCTCGAATTTGGAAAAAAAAATATAACGTATAGTGACGTTACTTAGCTTAGTCATCTCTGGCTACCCTGTTATATGTGACAGCAGTCGTATGAGAAGCCCTTTAATATTATTATAAATAATATTTCTTTTTCTAGCAACCCAACTTTAGCCCACCGAGCTAAGCTATACCTTCGTCAAATGCGTTTACAAGCATTTATGTTCAAACGTGACGGTGAATTCGGTCCGCCATGGCATTGTACGGATTCTGCCCGGGCTCGGTCCGAAACTGCCCCTGTAGCAGTCGGGGCAGCTCTGGCTATAGCGACCGCGGGCACGTTGGTCGGTTACGCTATATGGCGGTACTTGAAAGTGAAGAAAGTGCAATATGATACTATGGAATGAAGGAGTTAAACGTTCTGGGCTTTGTTTTTTTTGTATTGGTATTTTTTTATTTGCAATAAAAATTTATTATCTTGTTTTTTATTATTATAATACGTATATATAGTTTAGAAAAGCTCAAAACGTATATGCCCCAGTTGTAGTCTGTTGCTATAGTGAAAAAGAATAAGAAACATGACTTTACAAAATTAAGGAGTTAAACTTTTTGAGCTTTATTTAACTTTGATTTAGGCTTGGTTTTAAAATCTGAATGTAGGAAATTTTAAAGGAATGAGATGAGTATGACTATAAATAGAAATGTTGTTTAAAGTATTTGTTATATTAAATTTTTTATATGGTATTTTGATAATGAATACGAAATGGTATACATTATTTTCCCTCGATGAATTATTTTTATTGTTTGCGTGTTAGGTTTTAGTATCGTTAACATATTTGTTATGCTATAAGTGAAAATATATATTATTCATTTTAAAAATATTATTTTGTTAGTTTTTGTATATTTATTATTTTTGATTATAGGTTATCGAAGTTCAGAACGAAACTGCCCTCTAGCGTTTGGGGCATGTTTAAATATTGAAATTACCGCTAATCATTTATTACGCGAAATTGTAGTGGTGAAAATTGTAACATTGTGTCTGATAAGTTCCTGTTAACTTAACAATATATTGAGGTAACATTTTAATTTATCTTAAGAATACAAAACATTTTAGGTATTATATTATATGAATTAGGCACATTCCTATCCAGTATATAAGTTATATGGACCTTATCAAATACCTATTGTTGCATTTTGAAAATGTACTTTTTAATTTTAGTCATGATTTATGATTAAAAATATTGTTCTATATTTAATTGAAATGAATCGGTTTTTTTATATTTTTCCTATATTTAATGTAAAATTAGATTTTCTTAAATTAAGACATTGTTTTTGAAAAATATTTGCGCAGTAGTCCCAAAAACGTTGATTATGAAAATGACACTAAATAATATATATTAAAAGACAATATAAAAGACGCGATTATGCCAAAACGATTTTAAAAAAAACTTGCACATTTTTGCTTTTCGCTAATAGAAATATGCCTGTTAAAATAAATTTATTGAAAGATCATAATTTTTAAGAAAATCATTAATTTTAATTAGTCACATTTTGGCATAATTATATATAATTATATACGTGGCACTAGATAACTTGCATTCTAGGGAAAAAATGTTCCTGTACAAAATCATTTGCTTTAACAGCTACAAAATAATGAATTTTGAAATATAAAAAGATATTTAAGTATTTATAAAAAATATAAGATATCAGTTTAAAAAACGTATAATATTATCTGTTTTAAATATTACATAGAAACGAACATTTGCAAGTTATCTTTAGCTGTCATTGAAGGGAGGTAAAAGTGATGTACCCGTATCGATAGTTCGAGTCGATTAGCTGTTAGTGTTGTTATAATAGTGGTTGAAAATGTATATAATATGCAAAAAGAATATATCTTTGTGAGGATAATCTATTCGAAATATAATATTGCATAAAATAATAATATGTTAATGCTGATATTATACGATATTCATTGAAGGTGAAATTAAAACGTAATTGTTTACATTGTTGATGGTTGATATGAAAAAAAAATGTATTTAATCCCCTATTTATTCCCAAATTATCCCTTAGGTTAGCTGTGTGTTGAGATTCGTAATCACTGGTTTAAGAATGGAAGTATGTGGGTTTAAAGAGTTTTCCACATATCATGCACACGCAAATTGTCGTTATTTAATCATAACATATCAGATGATAATAAAAATCTAATTTATTAACAATTATTTATATGTAAAGTTTATATGTAATTATATGAATATATATAAATATAATTTATTTTAAAATTGTTTGCGGTATAGCGGACATATGAAGATATTACGTGTACAAGCAATAAGTAATTTTTTATTCGTCGCCGTCGCGTCGTTGTGACATTTATGGCAGATTCGATGTTGTATTGTGCGCAAAACTTGGTACGACTAGTGTTTATTATCGCATTTTAATATAAGTCTTAATATGTAAATGAATTGTTTAATTAATTATTATAGATATTAATAGTTTATAAATGCATACATAATAATACAATGCTTAATAATCTTCCGTGTCTCAAGCACGCCGTATCATATTAATGCATGATATATTTTCTATAAGTTTACAAGATGTTTTAAGGATATATGTCACCTTAGCTATTTCCTTGTGTGTGAATTAATGGTTTACTCAACCTTTTTCTGATATTTTGTATAGTATATAATGTAATAACATTGTTATTCCTATAGAATAAGTTAAATTTTTAAGGTAACGTACACAATAATGGTTCTAAAGAAGTTGTATCAATCTACCTCTCCCAACTTCCACTTTTATTTTTCTTACAATTTTACTTCGCACATTCCTTCAGGTTAAGTATATTTAAGATTTTTCGAGAATGTATGTACATTTTGTATGTATAAATATTAATTTTATTATATAAAAGACACTAGTTCCAAGTTTTGCTAGTTAAGGTGCGCTGTGTGTTAATGCTTACAAATCAAGGCTTTCTATTTGTTTCAAATATATTAAATACTCATCAATTACTATTACATATCGTTTCTAAGTATATTCATAAGTTTTACATGTGACATGCGTTTTGTGATCATTGTTTTATAGTAAGTCTATATCCTTTTAGGTTAGTATTAGATTAAGTTATAATCCCAGTTGTTAAGACAGGAACTCTGACAGATGATATTTGACAGATAAAATGTATTTTTTGAAATTCTATCACCCTAATGGATTCTATGTAAAAATAGTAACTATGACTTATAGTATCAATTATTAATGATAATTTTTTTTTCGCACGTAAAAAAGATTATTTCAAACTAATTTATTCGATAAACGATAAGTATTTTAAATCTTTCTATCAATTGTCAAGGTTCTTTCTCTTAACAACAATTTATAGCGTTATAGTCCTTTACCTCCTTACTTGCTTGTGCTGTATATATGGGCTATGTTTTTGCTGAGTGATAAAAATATTTCAAGCATTTTTTACATATATGTACTTGAATTTTTCGAAACATTTATATACGTATGCTTGTTTCATCTAATGTAAATATTTTCTTGTTGAATCGTGCCACCTTACGAATTTTTCCATATGTCTTGCACTATTGTTTCAATTCTCTCGATCTTAAAACGTAATTGTAATTATTTTTTTCTAAATCTCAATATTTCTGAAAAGTTTTCTACTAGGTGATATGAAATTCTATTTTCCTAATATTTTGTATTTGAATCCCGTAGTTTTTTTCCTCAATAGTTTGGTAGCATTACGTACATATCGGTGCATTTATATTAAAAATAATGTTGTACTAAAATATTGTATGCCATACGATTTGTCTTCCAGTAACATTGATCTTGTAACAATAGCGTAAAGTATTGTAGCTTATTATTATATACATAATTACGGTCATAAAGAAAAAGTGGTGGCGTTGCGTTTGCGAGAAAATTTTATGTTACTAAAATATAAACATACTAAATGCGATATATAATATCGAAGGCAATATATAAAGTGCTTAACTTGAAGAAAACACCAATCTTAATTGATAATAACTTTTAGTAGCGGACAACGCAACTCGCACCACTGATTAATATCTAAGTGACATATCTCAAATTATTGTAATTTAGTGCGTTCATTTATTGAAATTGTCTTTATGAATAAATGACGTCAAAATGGAACTGTCATTTTATTTTGGTACCATAATTAAAGTTTGATAATAAATATTGAACTTGGCTAGTTAAATATTATTAGGTTTAATTTTTACATTATATATAAGATTATGTACGTACAGCACCTCCTTTTATTACACATAATTATATAAATCTTTTTCGAAATATAAATAATTATGTAAATTTTGTTAAATAATGAGATAAATTTAAAATTGTACGTTGTCAGTATAGTATTCATTCAAATGAAAATGAACTAGTACATAATTGCAAACAATATATTTTTTTGTTTTTCAAAATTAATAAAATCGACATCTAAGAATACACAACACTAAATTGTATATGTATTGCAGAAGTGTAAACTAAACAGTAAAATAGATGGCGCTATTTCGATATGAGAGGAATTATAATGGAAATGTGTGCAAACTAAATTGAATGGTAAAATATTTGCAAGAGTAATTATATCATATCAAAATATTTTTATTATAACTTAATTTATATATAAATAATATATATATAACTTAATTTATATATAGGTATAAACTTTTATTGTATCTCCTGCAATATATTGAAAAGTTTTAATTTATAAATTTCTGTTTCACCAATTGAGATTGAATTCAAAAACAATACATAGGTAGGTAGCTACGTATAATGTTGATAATTATCTACATAATATTAAGCACCTTAACAAAGTTTTAAGGTACCTTCATATTCCATACTTCAATATTTTATCGCTATTTGTAATCAATATTCACAATCGATACCTATACTACAAATACGACATCTTAAAATATAACCCGACTAAAAACAATAATAAAATTAAATAAAAATAAAATTCTAAGCTTCACGTATATAAGGCTTAATAAATAATATCTATTGTCACGAGATTTGCCATTTGACACTTAATTTGTATAGATAATCTGTAAATTTTGTTACCCTAGCGACTCGTCACTTATTGTTGTTATCAAGTATCCACCCCTATTTTTGGTAATTTAATTGGATCCCTGGGGATGATTCTAAAATAGTAATGTTTTAGAACTTTATACGTTTTAAAAAAATATATTATCTGAAATTATATCTATTATGAAATGATATTAACACATATTTATTTCAACTTTTCAACATTTTCTGAAGTTAGGCACAGAGAGAAAAAAAGCTTTTTATATTGATTTCCTTAGTTTGTTTTATTGTAAATCTGTTTATTGTACTGCCCCGCACTTAAAAATATACCTAAGTATTAATTGAATAGGACACTGGAGTAACTTGTATATTTCAGAAGTCAATAAAATTTTATATGTGTATATGAGTATATTAATTAGCACCTCAACAAAAAAAATACTTAATCAAAGATAGATTAGACTTTTATACACTAAAACTAGATTTAATTTACTTAGAAAGTAAGAATAGTTTACAGTTATACGCCTACAGCTACAATGAAGAAATAACAAAAAAGATGGTACATTCCGGATTCGGATTCAGCGGATATTTCTTATTTTACCTTTAAGTGCTAAATGTAGCAGTATAATCTTCTTTTGAGAGCATTCATGCAGTAAATAGTAAATACCTAAGATATCTTTGTGAGATACGTATATCATCATTCTGAGAACAATAACGAAAAATAAAACTTAAAATTACACCTGCATTTTAAAAATAACAAAACAAACTGAATCGCAGAACATAATTGGTACAATTAAGTGGAATTTTCCGCGTAATTTGGCATTAGGTGCGCCCCTACAAAGCATATGTCGCATCCCTTTTATTGATACAACCCTATCAAATTAGGTACATCCATCAAAGTTGGAAGTTTGAAGCTTATTTATTTAATTGAGAGGGTCGATCAAGTGTTATTTGGCGGATCTGATATTTTAATTATATATTTTTTGATACTTGGCAGCGGAGAATGTTGAGCAAGGATATTCCGCAGTTTTCAATATGTGTAAGTATTAGCGAATCGCGCGAATCAACGCTGCTTGGCCGAAATATAGAACAAGTGAATAACATGAGATATTAATAAATACAGTTTCTCTTTTTAATGTTATGGTAAAAACTTCTTGTTTTTTAAATTAGTACAATAAATTTCTAACTAACTATAATGATTCTCAATTAAATGTAATTAATTATATAATTTCTAAAAATTTACAGCCATAAATATTTTCAGCTTATTGCTTGATCTTGATATCTGTTTCAGAAATACTTTGATTACGGTCAGCAGAATAGGCATAGGGAAAAGAGTGTAAAGGCACTCCGTTACCTACATATCACCCAATTTATGATATCTTGGGTGTTAAATGGTGAAATTCAATTCTGTATTTTGTCTTGTTACCACAGCGAGAAAATAATAATGTTAAATAAATAATTCATTTCCACCGAACGCTTGTATGTGCTTTTTTAATTTTCCGAAATCATTTTTGATTATTAATTTTACTTTTTTGGTATCCAGTTAGGTAGGTCTTAATTACCAACAAGTAGCGTTAGCACGAGTGTGACCCGTTTGACAGATTTATTGTCACAAAAACATCATCCGCTCGTGTTTGACACGTTTTGTGCGGACCTGGCTTCGATATTTTAATATATAAAATTTTTACAAAACTTTGCAGGTATATTTTAAAAAATATTTAAATATTAAATTAAATATTCTTTAAAAATAAATCTTTATTAGGTATACGTTTGTTATGAGAATACATATATATAAATTTTGTAGAATTAAAACTTTTCAAACATTATCCATATTATTATATTCATTTTTGTAAAAAAAGAAGCAATAAGCATAATGAGGTGTCATGTGACCATAAAAATGTGAAAATTTCAAATAAAAAGTTTATAAAAATGAACTTTGAACAAGAAAAGGTGTTTGAAAGCAATGTTCTTTGAGATGTTTCGACAGATTTTTGTTTTTTCAAGCCAATTTGTCATGTTCTTGTCGGAATTCGACATGTTTGGAATATTTTTTAACTTTTAGTATTAATTGGGTGAAGTTTAGTTTTACCCATTTCTGCTGTACCTAATGTTTTTTCATAAAATATAGGAAAAAATGTAAAATATTTGCTTTAAAATAATAAATCAGAGTCACGTTGTACCCACACACAGCAGGGCACCAGAGGGAACTTAGTGTTAAAACAACCCGTTCCCAACTTTCCGCCGAATTCTGGAGGCATTGCGTGTTGAGTAACGGAAATCAACGCCGCGCTTTGCCTCAACACCAGAGCGAAGAAAAGGAAATATAAATTTAAATAAATCTTTCATTTCCTCGAATGGGGATCGAACCCACAACCAGTCTCGTTTACTACGTTTGTACTGCGCTATGACTGGCCTCATATTTGTTGTAAAAAAAACAAAAAGCATTTAAACGTATTACGGACAACTAGAATAATAGAAATAATGAGTCTAGATATGAATGGCAGGTACTTAGTAGTAAATATCTAACCAATTCACAATCGGAAGACATATTTTAAACAGAAATGCCCATTGATTTGATTCAAATTTCAAACCCACACTTACCACATACCTACTACTATATTTACAAGTATTACTACGCTATTAATATAGCTATCAAGTGACAGGTTATGCGCTTTCAAGAGCCGACGTAGCGTGAAATTTAACTGTCAAATTGTATTTGTTAATATGAAACGGCTATAAAGACCTCGACTATTTTCTATGAAACAATTAATATTATTTTCTTGTGGTCTATTAATGGAGAGTTATGCTTGTTATTGCTCATTTGATGCAACAATGACGTATTTTCACATTTTAAAATTTTTTTAGGAGACAATCAAAGTCTATGAATTAGTCTTTCCGCACACATTGATATAATATATATTTTTTAAATAATATAATTGAGTCTTTGTTACACTAAGCGTTATATGTATGTTTCTTGCCTTCATTCATCTCCTACATTTTTTGCGAGAGGAATTTTATCAGTTTTCCCTGCCTAATAATCTCCCAGATCTTACATTTTTTTATATAGGTAGATAAATACTTATTAGAAAACGTATAAAAATTTGAACGTAGCGGGACTCGAGCCCGCGCCTCCTGGAAACCACTACGTTTCCAGGTAAAAAAAGTATTTATCCTTCCTAAGTGTGGAATCACACTTTAAAAATGTTTAAAAAATATACGTACATATATAAATATGTTTATAAATACTTATAGTATGACACGCTCGAAATACCATAAATGAAGAACTATTTTAGGAACTTAGTGTCAAGTCACTCAGATTATCGATTTTCAAGGCACTACGTGTTCAGTGGCGGAGTAGTTCCTTCGTGTGTTCTCCATACAACGATGTGACATTCGCTAAGTGATTAGCGCAGAACTGACACGCTCTAAACTAAGAACAGACCACAACAGAGTGGCGGAACTCAACGCCGAGCTTGTTCTTGTTATCAGAGCGAGAAAATGAAAATAATTCAATTCCTCATAATATACCACCGGGTAGGACTAACAACATAAAATAAGTACCTATATATAAATAATTAAATTGAGCTTCGTGTTACATTAATAGCGGCGTGCGATCCTATCTTAGTGTAAGATTACCGAGATTGTTATGTGCATTGTGTAATTAGAGCCTAATTTGTGACTGCCAGACAGCCTAGTTGTTAAATTAAATTAAATTCTAAACAGTGGTCACAACTACAGAATAAATGTAAGAATATAAATCTATATCATAAAATAAGTTTTATTTAAGTGGACCGTTGAATAAATAAAATTTTTGGTAATTTTTCTAGAAATAAATATATCAGTTTCATAAAAATTGCAATTATTATAAGACAACTAGAAAATAAATTTCGACTAGCTTTTAATAAATTATACTTAAAAACATAGAAATTGATGGTTTTGGTTTCGATCCTCATTCGGGGGATGGATTATTTTCATTTGCTCGCCCGCATATCAAAGTGCGGCTTTGAGTTCTATCACTCAGTACACAATTTCACGAATTAGGGTGCCGCATGGAGAATGAAGTGTCTTATCACTCTCCTCTTACCGCACTTTGCTTGATACAGCGTAAAAAACCTTAGCTACACTACTATTAAATCTAAGCTTACTATACCTCCTTTTCGATAAAGTATAAAAAAGTGAAATGGGTCAATAGTCCGAAAAGTAAAAAAACTAAAATATTTATTTAGTGATATTTCCTCAACTAATACTATTAGAGTTGTTTACTTATTTGTATAATGGAGCAAAAAATCACATTATTTCAAGGGTCTTGAATACAAATAAATTCCATACTGGATTACGCTAATCCTACGAAAGTAAAAGTTGCAAAAAGATATCTTTATTTTCAATTCAATTTTAAATTCGGTCCTCTGTACATTATATTAGAATAGAATTTATATTGAATCTGATTTAAGAGATGTTTAAATATGAAGCAGCAACTGTTTAGAAGAATATTAAAATTTTGAAAAAAAAAAAAATTGGCTGATAAGAGATAATATTATCATCTACTGTCAAAGTAACAATAATATATTTGTAGCTTCACGCATCTGATGATTTTTTTATGCAAAGATTTTTCTCGGCTGATTTGTTTTACAGTGCTGTGGGACACGGCGGTAAAAGTAACTCCACATACAAGCTGGATATAATTTAATTACATTTAAATATTATCTAGTGATCATTTGCTTGTCTGGAAATCACAATTAACAATTTATTAATTGTTATTAGTAGTGTAACAATTAGCAATTAATTAATTAACAATTCATAGGACATAATGAAGATTATTTCAATTACCCGAAAATCCTGCTATTCAGGATGTGCCCCCTCCATAACTAGCATTAGTTTATCAACAATTACTAGGAACACAGGAGGATTCACCACATAGTATCTAATGCCAAAACCCAAATTAAGGAGTATAAAATGACTCAATATCTAGATAATCTTTTTAATATTTTTTTGAGATGCTCTGAGGAATAGATTATTTTAATTTTTATATTATAATAATGGGACAAAGCGTCATCGTATCATCATACGATAGCTCGGAAATTAGGCGGAGTGATGGTAATGGGGTGTTTAAAAGCAATGTTTCCCTCTGCCTACTCTGCTATATGCGGAATACAGCATGAAGAAAAAGAATATGTTAAATTTGCCGCAAAAAAAAACCCAATAGGTTTCCGAATTTATCGAAAGTTACAAAGTAAGGCGAATGAATATCTGACAACAATAATCCGCTTCTAAGCACCGGAACAATGACGTTAGAAATGAACAACCTATTGTTGTTATACTAATAAAAAAATCTGTGAGCTATGCGCAATCGAATTTTGATCACTTCACGTGGTCACAGTGTCACAGTTTTAGTAAACAAAAAAAATTGTTTTCTCTTGTGTTCTGCTGTAGGCGGGATACAGCGTGAAGCTGATTTAATCAGATTTTTAAAAGTTTTCTTTAGATAAGACTACAAGTTTTCTTAAATTTAAAATTAAGAAGTTTTCTTAAGCTTATTTTCAATGTAAGCATTTTTTAAAATTTCGATAACACTTGTGTTGTTGTGTTGAATATTTATGTAAAAATTTAGACGTCAATCCAACAAACCCCGCCGTTGTAATGAAACTGAAAATTGTAATCTGTCTGTCTTTGCGATTCGAAAGTCATATTTGACGGGATCATGGCGCAGAGGCATCGCTCCCCATTCGGGGAAATTAAATGTTTAATATTGTCATGTACTATTTCTTGGTAAAGGCACGAGGCAAAGCGCAG
This sequence comes from Heliconius congener, assembly GCA_018230605.1. Lineage (NCBI taxonomy): Eukaryota > Metazoa > Arthropoda > Insecta > Lepidoptera > Nymphalidae > Heliconius > Heliconius congener. The sequence continues at coordinate 3,399 of DWAO01000730.1, read as the reverse complement.
TGTTAACCTCCGGCACCCAATGCCTTGAGAATTCGATGGAAAGCGTGAAACGTACCTACATTGGGTTTTTAAGTTCCCTCTGCCTACCCTGCTATGCACGGGATAGAGCGTGAAGCTCTTATGCCCCAACAAAATATTTTTTTTCATAGCAAAGGCGTGCTAATCTCTAGTAGCGTGTATTTGAACAATACATTATACGAAGTGAACAGCGCCATTGTTGTATGACACTTACGTGCAATCGAATTTTGTACACTTGGGTAACTCAAAACGCAATATTGTAACTTGAATAAAAAAAGTATATACGGTTTTTTAGTTATTTCGATTAATTATCCTTTATAACTGAAACTCAATATTAAGATACTCCGTTCTCCACTTCGTGGCCAAATTGAATGCCAGAGAAGAGCGTGGAATTGATAATAAAAAATATTTTTCCGATTGATCCCTATTACATTATATTGGTCATTATCTAAGCAAATACTCGAAAACGAAGAAAAAGGTTTTTTTATTTTATCTTTTAAAGTCCCAAAAGTTGCGACGAGCAGTCACATATAAACATCTATAATACAATCCGAGTTGCACCCCATTTCCTCCGCATGACGTGCAACAATTGATTTTGCCGAGTGATCTAACAATATTGCGCATTTTAATCCCCTGCGGCTTGTACTACACATACAATACACTATTGATCATTGACATTAATAGACTATCAAATAATCTTTTCACACCAACACGATTCATTTGAGAGGTGGACTGAATGAAGGGAATGGTTGTAGATTCAAATAAAAAAAGAATTATATCCTTTGTAGCACAGCGAGGCAGCGTAAGCGCTAATTGTAAATTCGATTTTCACTGTAGGGAATGAATTGGTTTCATTTCCCTGTTCACTTTACACGTGTTGTCTCGAATTTGGGCGGAGAACGGAGTGTCTTTACACTCTGCCTACGCTGCTTTATGAGGGTAAAGCGTAAAGCAAAAAAATAAGTATTTCAACAAAATCGTTATCACAGGATTACCACATCTTGATAACAATCCACCTGCACAAATGCTCTCACGATTTTGTTTCAAGATACTGAAGCGTTGACAGATTTTGTGCTAATACAGTTGTTTTTTTTTTTTGGGAATAGTAGTGTTAATTTTTATTTTTACGAATAGTAGAAATAGTAGTTTTTTTGTTTTTTTTATTAACATACCCTGTTTTGTTTCATTTTCTAATAGGTAAAAGGTACATTTAGATAAATTAATATAATTTAATATTCTACTACTACTACTACTACTAGCTGCACGCTTTATCCCTAGCGGGGTAGTCAGAGAGAACGGAGCGCCAAATGCAACTGTGTCTACATACCTTGTTCTTCCTTCCTTCATCTCCTCAAAAGCTAAAAAGAAAGTTCTTTCTTCATCTCGTTCAAAAAATAGGAAATGCATCATTTGTGAAAATTTCAACTACTATTACGGCTCATGAGATACAATCTGCTTACAGATGGAGAAATGTACATTTTATCCTTTGAGTACGAAACACTAAAAACCAGGCCAAGGAAACAAAAATAATTTATAAACACGAAAGCGAATCGCATTTATAACTACCACGCTTGCCTTCTTCCACATCATGATGGCCTAAATCGTGATCAAATATTTTCACAAAATAACAGTTCCTAACTTTGCTTGTAAAGTATTTTTGACAAAATTACAATTAAATTTAAAGCCTAAAGGACACCCTTATCCAAAAAGCAGTATTTTACATCAAAGTAGTTTTTAGGCATCCGTAACTTAACACCTATTGATCACACCTGACGATGCTCGAGTTTTCATTGGTTTAAATATTTAAAGGGTGAGTGAAATGAATTCTCATTGGTCGATGTAAATAGGGGTGTGCCATTGAAATATAGTACTGTAGACCTCAGATTTGTAAGTATTGGAAAGGTTATGATTATGTTTAGTTTCACGCTATATCGAGGATATAACAGGGAAATACAAGAAACCTAGTGTTAAAACGAGTGTTTTAACCACGTTACCCATGGCGTTGAGTTCCGCCACTCTATACCCAATAACTAAACTCTCGAAAATTGGGTGGAATGTTTTTACTAAATCATTAAATAAATTATTTTTTTTGTAAATTTATTTAAAATTGTAATAATTAAATGACCGTTTATTTAAACTAGGTAAACAACGTAGATAATTCCATAATATCCTATACTAAATTTATTAAGTTTTGAAAACTGAGCAGTGCATACGGAAAGGAATGTCTTAGTACTAGATTCCCTTTGCTTACCCTGCTATACGCGGAATAGGAACTTAAAAAATATATACCATTTCTATTTTAATATGTTCTTAGGAACAAATGCGTGTGCACTAAATGCTACTAGTGCCAGCACGAAACTGCTGCTATTTTTTATATAAATACGTACCAGCTTTTATTGTTATTCATACACTATAATAATGATAGCCTACCGTCAATATACAAACCTATATTCTATATTACACACAAGCGGTTTTACCCGACTGAGCGACGCAAAGGAGGGGTAATGGGGAGGGCATTTGGTAGAGATTATGCCCACTTTGGTTATGCCTTCCACATCCTGAATCCATCCTCCTATAGGTATTTTGGCACTTACTTACTTATAATTACAAAAGGCTGGCTTAACCTACATTTATCATGTACAATTTGGTTACAGAATCGGTTTTAATACTGATATTTCGGGCACATTACACTAGTAGGCACATGGTATTCATAAGTTGCAACGTTATGGTAAAATTATTTTTTATTTTTATTTTTTTTCCTAGAGCGATGGTTATGGGTTCGATACCCACTCTGGAGATTGAAATATTTAATTTTCTCGCTCTGGCTACGAGGCAAAGCGCGGCGTTAATCTCCACCTCCCAATACGTGATACTTCGAGAAAGTTCTTAATCAAACGGGATCGAAGTGCCTAATCGGAATAATGGGTTTCCTCTGCTTACCCTGCTATGTGCGGGATACAACGTGAAGCTAAATAAAATACTTTCATTTAAAATGAGTCAAAATCACGAATATTAGAAGTAATATTACAATGACAAACATACAGTAAACTCTTTATTTTTTGTATTAGTAGAGGGAGGAGTCTCTCTAGTATCAAGTTACTTATTAAACCGAGTGATTTAAGGCCTACGATCATTTAGGGCACATTTATTATCTTGTTACGTCATAATTGAAAACGTTTGTTTGTTAAAGTGGTATAGTTTATTTTGAATAAGTGGTGATAGTTGCACGTTCAAATCCCGCAAATCAAAAGTATCTAATAATTAATTAACGTTGTGTTTTTAGTTTGGATAGTCTTGAAAATCAGAGTAGGTAATAAATTAAAATAAAATAAAATCAGCTTCACGCTGTATCCCGCACACAGCAGGGTAGGCAGATGGAAC
>DWAO01000729.1:0-22878 GCA_018230605.1 Heliconius congener | reverse complement strand
ACGATAATGTAGTAAAAAAATCATATTAGAAGTCATTATAGTTGGCAATCAATTCCGCTTATTAAATCAATAATCATGTATTTTAAGCGGTCGAAGCCGCGAGCGGGCCGCTAGTATACAATATACTTATATAGATTAACAACATTCGTTTAATTTTCCCTTAGAAAATTGTTTTACGTAAATTGTCACTCGCAACAGGTAAAATCGAAAATTCCATTTTTTCCGCTTCTGTAGGAATTACGGACAAATCTCCTTTTTAAACGTATGGTATGGTATGGTCGTATGGTGGTATCGCTTATAATTTTTCAGCAACGGATGGATTTTAAATACAGATATTTATAGATTATTATAAAATTTAAGCAAACTATTATTTTTTTTTATTTTTACCTTATTTTTTTTACCACGCCCACTTGACAAGCAATTAAAAAAAAACAAAACAAACGTTCAACATTAAACCTACAAAATTCCATTCAAAATATGATGCTATCGATACCAAATAACGCACCAACTAACATAAAATTCGAAACAAAATGTCCACACAGAAGACCTTAGATACCAACATTAATACATTTGACACATTACAGTGACAATAAAATGATAAGATCGGATCATTTAGTCGGCAGCTCGTAAACAGCGATGTCTCACAAAATAAATAACTGGCCCGAGATTGTATCTTGTACTTCGGCAAGTATTTGATGACATGGTTTAAAACCAGTAGCGTTAGTGGCTTAGAGATTTTGAAATTGTTTAAAAATATATTTACTGCTTATTATTTTTGATAAATTTTGGAGACGCCGTGTTGCAGCGTTTGACTAAAAATGCGGTGTATTCTACTCTTGCTCGGGGGAATTAATTGTTTTCTTTTATTCACTTTAGTAACAGAATAAAATCCGGCGTTGAGCTCCATACTTTACACGTGGGTTCTCGAAAAGTTGGACGGTGCGAGGAAAGCAGAATACCTTAACACTAGATTCTCTCTGCCTTATCCATATATAGCGAAAGTTAGAATGGAGCGTTGCTGTACCTTAATCAACTATTATTATTAACAATTAATAATGATTTTATATTATATAGATATGTATTATAATCGTAGGATAGGTAAGATATAAGTAAGCAATATCCCAAATTTTTGTAAGCTTTATTTACTATCAACTTTTTGAAGAACCTATTCTTTTTTTTACGTATTCAACTTAAGTATCACATTGATATACCTCCGCTGCACTATTTAATTTAATTATCATAATTTATTTTATAGAAGGTCTAAAAAGTTTGGTTATAAATTAACCAACATTTTATTTATTTATTTATGCATGTAGTTTAAATATTTCTTCGTATCTCGTTTTGTCTTCTCTACAAGAGAATTCAATAACACCCAACACTCCATAAAAAAACTCTAAAAAGATCCATTAATTCTTAAAATACAATCGAACACAACTAAAACATTTCTTATAATAAATTTCAAAAAGCTCCACCTATAAACATAAATATAAACATATAAACAGAAACAGAAAGAGCAACCGTTTGGACTGCACGTTATAATTATCATTTAAATTATACCAGCCGCGTTACAACTTGACAGTTGACAAATGTAATGACGATAGAGGGGACGGTGACAGCGCTTTGAGAATTTTTATGTCCTCATATCCAATGTTTTATATGACCGTGTCAAGTCCTCCTTAGTTGGTTAGCTTTCGTGGATGATATTTAGAAAGTAACCTCTAAGACTATTAGAGTAGAGCTCAAAGTGCTACTTTTTGGGATAAAAAGTATCTTGTATATTTTTACACTGTCATACGTGAAAACAAAGATAGTAATGCTTATTTTTCACATTATATGTATATCTTATTTCATCGATATTAAAGTCTAAATTTCAACAACATATAGTTTTAAAGGTTTTTGGTTTTGCATCAACGTTGTCAATGCCTTAGTCGTAAAAGCGAGTCGATACCTAATTGCGCGTATAGATACCGCTCTATTTAATTTCCACTTGATTGGTATATTGTATGTGGAGTATTCATTACTATGAATTGTTTTACAGTTATCAGTTTTTGCTGTAATATTCATTGTTTTTTAAAAGGCTTTGCAATTTTTATTAATTACTTACATTATATATACTACGCTTGAAGAACTAAGGAACTTTAAAAACAACATTTTCATCTGTTCGTCTGCACATTAATGTTGAAATTATGTTTATTTTTGTTTTTATTGTAGATTATTGTAAGTTTATTTTGAAATATAAGGAAATTCTTTTTATTTGTTTTACATTGTTTTTAGTTCGGTATTTGTATGTGGCAGAAATTGAATATGCATCTTTCATGTAATATTTATATTTATGTATTTAATCAATTTCCAATATTTTTTGTGCCTCACGCTGTTTCCCACAGGTGGCACATAGTAGGCAGAGAGAATCTAGGGACCCAGTAATAAGACACTCAGTTGCACTCACAGAGATCTTCCTTCTCAACTTTTAGCGAAATGCTACGTGTTGGTTGGCGCAACTTAACGCCGCTCCTTACCTTGTTACCAATGCGAAACTCTAGTCCAACGACACTCATTTCTTCATTTTCCGCCCAAATTCCTAAAGTTGCGTGTTGAATGTAAGATAGTGGAACTTAACTTATAAATTGCTTCGAGTAAAGATGCAACTCACAGTTGTAACGTTTAATACTATAAAATTCTTAGCCTAAAAACCTTAGTATGAATGACACTGTATTTTATGCTGAATTTATGTAATTATATTGCTTTTAATATAAAATAAAATTAATAAATATATAAGATTGTTAAATATAAATCTATATATGATGACATTTAAGTGAGATCAGTTTTAGTTTTATGTGGTAGTTATAATTAAAGAAGCTTCATATGAAATATACATTTAATGTGAAGCTTAATAAATTATAAAAAAAAAACCAAAATTTATCTCAGATTGCACTAATAGTGTTGGGAATTTAAAATATCTATTAAATAGTTAAATATTTGATTCTATCGCGTCAATTTTATAACAGTTAAAAGTTAAACTGTTATCAACTTTGTCATGTAATCTGACACATCACTACCTCCTAACTAGGTCGAGGGTGCACCGGGAACTGTGAAAGTTGAAATGTTCTTAGTTTTAAGCTGTCAAGGAATTCTGCGTTTGCTTTTTCGAATATTTGCCAAATTATTCATTAAATATTATATGTCAAATTATTAATTAAATATTGAACTAATGTAATTAAATAAGTAACCACCGTGGCGCAGTGGATGAGCATCGGACCATTAACGTATTGATTTTTATTTGATGCCCACTCAGGAAATGTCTTTTTCCGTTCTGGTAAAAAAATCGTAACATTGAGATTCTCTCACTAAACGTATCACAAAATCAGGCGGAAAATGAATAACAAACAAAAGACTAGATTGCTAGGTTTTGTCTAATCGTGGTAGCCCAGGTTCGAGTTTATCTGAGGTATTCTTATTATTTAAATATGTTTTGTTTTAGTAAAAATGCAGTCTAGAGTTGAGCTTTACGCTGTTTCGCGCACCTGATAAATGCAGTAAGCAAAGGGAATTAAGTAAAACTTAAATCCCTTATATATGCTAATAATAAAAAAAATGGTGTGACGAATTAGATGCAGTTAGCCTAACGATGCTGTATCTGTACTTAATATTATAAAGCTGAAGTGTTTGTATAGTTGATCGCGCTAATGTCAGGAACTATAAACATGAATTGAAAAATGTAGTTTTATATTTGAAAGGCACGTATCGAGGAAGGCTGAAAATTTTATGTGTCATATACAATTCTTAATTATTTCCACGTGACGATGAGCGCGAAGCTGCATTTGAAATGTACGTGTTAAGACAATTCGTTCCAATTATAACACCTCCGTTCTTCGCTTGCCATCGTCCCAGAACGATAAAATGAAAATATTAAATATTTCATTTTCTCGAGTGGAAATCGAACCCGCAAATAAGACTGGCCTCAGTAAGTCTTATAACCTCCTAAATAACACTAAGTGTAAACCAATCACAACGGACGAAACAAACCGCTCCCGATAATGATCGTGAGGGGCAAACGCGTAAATATCGTAACGTCGATCGCAGATAACTACCGCGTGTTTTACGTTCGACCGGTCGAGCTGTGATCGCGATATGACGATTTATCGTAAACGCTACAAGCGATCGCGGCTACTTGAGATGTTTGAGGCAAAGATGAAGGAAATATATATAAAATATTAATTTATTAAAATTGGAAGATATATTATACAGGGTGGAAGCGTCTGCGCTCCTTTTACGGGAACAGCATATATAGTATATTTCTAAGCCATACCTAAAAAAATAATCAAGATTCGTCAAAAGTTTCACGATTTTAATCGATACTGGGTGTGTGTAACGCAGTTACGAATAGATACTTATAATGTAATATTTCGCTTTCTTAGACCAAGGCAAAAGCTTGACATTGAGTTCTGCCACACAATGGGCATTGGCTTAATAAATCCAGCGGACAGTGGAGAACGGAGTTTTGTAACACTAGGCTCCCACTACCTATCCTGCTGTCTGTGGAATACAGCGTAGAGTAATTTATATAAATAATTAAGTAAAAGTAGAATGAAGTGTTTTGAAACCTAATAGGTTTTCTCTGTCTACTTTGCTATATGCAGTATATATTGTGATGCTTTAAAAAAAGGAATGGGGCAACCGGGAAATACAGAAAAAACAATTGACATAGAGGAAAATAAAAGGTTTTGGTATATATTTTTTATCAATCCCCCATATATATACAGTAGAGTAGGCAGAGATAACCTGGAAGCTTAGTGTTAACGAATTCTTGAGGTACTGCGTATTCAGTGGCGAATCTCAACGCCGCGCTCCTTAGACCGAGGAAATAAAATTATAAAATATTTCATTCCTTCGAGTGGACATGGGACCCACAACGTCGGACGCTTGTGCTCCTGCGCCATGGCAGCCTTTAATATAGATCATCCTTATACTCTTAAATCATTTTTCTTCATTCCGAAAACTTTTCAGTTTCTGAGATTAGCGATAACATATCAATATGTATAAGCACACTGTTGCATCTACAGCTGCATAAACAAATATTCTTTGTTAAGTTCACTTCGAAAAATTTGTCTGTTGAGATCTTCGAATGGAAATAGACGTGTGATATACGACTGCGAGCGTTCGTAAACAGTTTAAACCGAGATTTATGAATAACCGAGATAGTGAGTATCTCAATGAAAACAATGTTATAAACTTAGACGCAGTAAAAAATGATTTTTATGTATAAATTTGATATTAAGCTATATATATTGTGTATTGTATATGTTGTTATTTTGTAATGTTATGTTTATGATATAACGTGTTTTATGATAACTGTTCTAATTTATGTGGTTTTGTTTTGTGTCTTTCAGTTGTTTTATTAGTGATATATCATATGTTAAAACAAAATGTTGGATAGTTACTATATTTGTTTTTAATTGAATGTACTTAACTCGGTTTTATATACTATGTTTACCTTTCCGAAACATTTGAAAATTTTGGATAAGAAAGCATGTATTGGCTGTCTGGAGTTATTCATGAGGTATAGGAAAGTACACTGCACCTAGCTAAAGATACATTTTATTGACTTAAAATAGCCCTCAAATCTTAAAAATTACAAAACTGGTTTTGATGAAACTTGAACTTTTTTCAAACTTGGAGTATACCTGATTTAAATAAAATAGGATCACCTATCTATGACATCTAATATCCAAGAAATTTGTAGACAAACATATATACGTTCATCAAAATTAACTACAAAACTTAAATATTAAATATGAAATACGACAACAACACGTACATGTCAAACTGATGACCTCCTTTTTTGAAATCGGTAAAAATAGAATAAAAAAAATATATAAGCAAAAGCCTCTGCCACAAAATTATTCTACGACCAAAATTAAAATACAGAACCTAAACTATATTGACGAAGTATGTTCTCTTTTAAACATAATAGTTACCATGTGATGCGCTGACGGCTTTGTAGTTCCTGATATATGGTTATACCGACTTACTTTTAAAATATTTTGATATTCTAAGTGACGGGCCAATCTGTGGGATATATGAAGAACACGTGTCAGGAATGAAGAGAATAATGACTGTTTAGAGTTGCCCCTTCGAGTTATAGCTAATTAGTTGGATGTTTATCATTTCGTACTCAACGTATACGGTGATTTGTAAAATAAATATTGATGTGGTTATTTCTGGAAATATTGTACAGTGTTTGGTGTAAATTTTAGTTTTTTTTTTTTTTAGGTGATTTTTGGTTTAACATTTGCGGTAGTGTGTTGTTGTTGGTGCATCGCGTCGTGGGCTCTTTCCTATTTGGAGTAATAAACTTTATTTAAATTATTTCCTTTACTCTGTTCTGGTAGTCAACATGCAACGTTTGTAAAAATGAGGTGCGTGTGAATCGAATATCTTAACACAAGTTTCTCTCTGACTACCTTAATATATGCGGGATAAAGCGTAGAAATATTATTTTATATACTGATTTTAAAATAATCATATAACAGAAATAATTTTATTGAGAAAGATCAAGATTCTGAACGCAGACGCCTACCATTAGTTAGACGCTAACTGTAATTTAAATCTCTAAGCTCAGTGCTTACAAACATTCAATTTTATTTCATCAACAAATAATTTTGTATTGAAAAGTATAAAACACTGTTTCTTTAATGGACAGCTTGTATAAACTTCATATTTTATCTATAAAATAAGGCCATCTTGGCCCAGTGCTATCTTTGGTACAAGGTTGTAGGTTCGATTACAACTCCAAAAATGATTTGTATGCCTTGAGTTCCTTCACTCAACACATGATGTCTTGAATTCGGGCGATAAGTTAATACCAAATAGTTTTGACATAATGGTATCTTTCTACTCTTTTTTACACTGTGGGCAGCATATATCAGGAAACCTGGGAGTCTAAAGTTAAGCCACTCCGTTATCATTAAGAAACTTCCGTTTTCGGTGTATTGATTGGCGAAATTTAACGCTACGCTTTACCTCTATACCAGACCAAGGAATAGAAAATATTTAATAATTCACTTCCTCGAGTAGGAGTCGAACTCAAAACCTGTCGCATTTACAACTACATTATCGACCTAAAATAAAAAATATATATTTTCTTGTGTGTTCTAGTGCTTGCAATAAAAGACACGTCTCTAGCTAGAATGACTAATTACAGTTAAACATTGAGTTTTTTTTGGACGGTCAACAAGTCATGGCACACTCTAAAGTAACTCTGGACGACTGCGCTAGTTTTTCCTACTTTTGATCATTTTCTTCCCTAGTGAACATTAAACAAAAGCTCAGGAAACCTAACTTCAGAACGGCCACGACTTGATGACCGTACTGTAATTTAAGTATTTTTTCTACGTAACTTCAAACGTACAATCTCAAACATAAAACATATGAATAAACTTTATATTTATTTTAAACCTTTAAATACCTAATCTAAAGATACAATATTATGAGAGGTTTATTCTAGATAAGGAGCATTTAGCATAATTTGTTCGTTGACAGTATTTGCTACTTTACGTTGGTTTAGAGGATGTCATTAATATTGATAAAAATCTAGTTAGATTTTCTAAGTGTATAATTAGTATATCTCGTTATCGAATTTTTTCAAACGATTTTTCCACAAAGCAGAGTAGCTACAGGGAACCTAGTGTTAAGACACTCTGTTCCTTACCAATATTCGAGAGTCCAACTCAACGCCGCGCTTTGTCTTGTTAGCAGAGCGAATGAATGAAAATAGGTTCATTACCCCGAATGGGAATCGAACTCACAACTATGCTTTGTTTTACCATAGCGTGGAAATGTTTTTTTTTATATACAATCATTATCCTGAGTAAGAATTGAATCCGTATCTACCTTTTTTACATTCAGATACAGTCCCACTGCACTTCTGTGGATATTTACGTAAGTATTTAAATATAGCGTACGGTAATCCTGTAAAATATTTTGACATTCATCCCCTCAGAATAGGGTAAACCGCCTTTTGTGTTGTATGAGTAGTATTTGTTAAAAAGTATTTAGTACAATGCCTAATATTTATTGTTTATTTTACTTTAAAATAATAATAAGGGGAACTCTATTTTATATTTTTATATAAAGGTTATATGTCATACATTCTTTAACTATATCTGTTCTAGCATTATAATAAAAAAAATGTTTAGTTGGACGCCCTAATCTCAGGAACTGTTGGTTCGAATGAAGAAAATCTTATTGTGTTGGATAGTCTGTTTATTGTAATATACCTATGTGGAAATATGACATAATAAAGATAGCTGGAATAATTTAAGTGTACTCTTCCTGATGGGGTCAAACCCACAAATATCGTGTTAAGTCATACTTATGGTGCCCACTGCGCCTCGACGGCTTGAGGGAATCTGAACTTCTTTTTTCTGTATTTTTTCATCACAAATCTTCGATATTGAACACTGAATATTAAGTTTAATGGCCATAGGCCATAGGCCTGAATGTGAAGATGCTTCGTTCTCCACTTTCCAACAACGTACTTGGCCTAGTTAGACTGGTGAGATTAAAATATTTTTAAGCATGTATAGTCCTCAGAGTGGGAATCGAACCCACAACCATCACGTGCCACATACCTTGATCACACTGTCATTTGATCGAAGCATTGATCTATAACATATAATTACAATGACATTAGGTTTTACAATGTTGCATTATAATTATACAGCTGTCTTGTCTCGTTTGTTTATAGCAAGTATATCGATGAATATTTTGCTTTATATCAAATCTACGACGTCGAGTTTATTAAATGTAAAATTTATACGATATTAGAATATTTATATAATTTTGATTAATTAAATGATTAATCAAAAGTTCAAATCCATAATAATCCATAAAAAAAATATCATGCTTTTGTATTAATTTAAAAACTAATAAAACTCTACGAGACTTTATGAAACTTAAAAAATTCTAAATATATACTCGAAAACCCCAGCTAAACGATTGTTATTCTTGCACTGAGTCCCCCATTTCTTTACATAGTGTCAAGAACGTAAAAAAACTATACACTACTTAAAATCTAAAGTAAAAAACAACCAACAAAGTCCAAGCACTGAGCATTTCAGTTATTTTTCAAACAGCCCTTTCATAGGGACCCTTTCACCCTTACAGACTTAACTCGCTATCACCCTGTGTAAAAAGGACGACGTTATCAGTAGAACTCGTAAAGAGCTTTATGTTCTTCCGACTTCCTTGCCACCTGTATAGTATTCTTTGAACGTGTTTGTCTTTTTTTACCTTCTTTATTTGCTGTGATAAGACGTTGTTTAAGTGTTTTCTTTGCATTTAAAAATTATATTTTTAAGCAGAAATTGTTATTTTCCGAACTTTTCACTATGAGCGCGACAGTTGTGAGGTCGATTCCGAGTAGAGGGACTAAATATTTTTATTTTATCGGTTTGGTAATGAAACAAAACGTGGCGTTGAGTTCCGCCACACAGAACGTGCAATGTCTTTAAAATTGGACGGATAGTGGGGAATGGATGTCAACACTGGCTTCCATCTATTTGTGCGTGAAACTGAAGAATTAAAGTCACGAGCGGTATATGTCAAAATGAATAAGCGTTATTTTGCATTATACCGTCATAACGTATAAAGAGCGACGCGTGTTTGTCAGTCTGTCTGTCCGCTATAAAGCCCTGTCTTCATCTAATGGATTCAGTTGAAATGTTTACACAATATATGAAGTTTCTTTGAATCAAAATGAAGGACTTTTAATTTACATTATTTTTTCTTTCTTTCATTCTGTGTGCTATTGTTTTTGTAATCGTCTTTGTGTTGGAATTTTAATGTATTTATTTGGTGCATTCTTTTGGTAATGGGTTGATAGATTTTTTTATTTGGTATATGTATATGGAAAATAAAAGTATTATGTATAGTTTGCGGGCGTGGTGGCGTAGTGGCCCAGCGTGTGACTGTAAATGTAAGGTTGTGGCTTTAATTACCACTCGTGGAAATGAAAATTCAATATTTTCATTTCTTCGTCCGGTAATAAGAGAAAGCGCGGAATTGAATTCCACCACTAAACAGTGCAACCAGAAAGATACGGTGAAGTGAATACGTAAAGCCGAAAATAAAAAAAATAAGTAAAGTCATAGCATAAACCAATATAAAGACGTGAACAAAGTAAAAACTGACATCGGCTAATGCGCGCCGACGTGCCACGGCGCCTTCAAAGCCGCTAATCACTCTTCCACTCCACTGTACTATCTGTTGTACATCACGTTATATTGACATTGACGGCCCCTCGTATATTATTACATCTTAACGTTTTGCTTGTTTTCTAATTTTGTTTTGTATTTTGTTGTGTTTATTTTTTCTTTCTTAGCTTCACGCATATGTTACGGTAGGCAGAGGAAACTTAGTGGTAAGACAGTCCGCTGTCCCATACTGCCGAATTTTCGAGACATTTAGTCTTAAATGGTTTAACTCAATGCTAGACAGCATTTTGACTTGTTATCAGAGCGAAAATAATAAATTCATTCCTCCAAGAGACGAAGAATCGATCCCTCAATCATTGCGTTTACATAAGTCAGAATATGAGTGTTTGAAGATTTTTATTTCTATAATTTTTATTTAGTTACTTATTCACTCACCTACTCGCTCCTAACTATACTCCAAGTTAAAAAATAAGGGCTGAATAGACTGACAGACAATGATTAGTCTTGCTTTTTTAAATTATTTCTCAACACGCAATGCTTTCAAAATTCGGTAGAAAGTGGGTAACGGAAGTATCTTAATAGGAACGGAGTGCCATAGCACAAGGTTCTCAGGTTCCACTCCCTACCCCGCTATGTGCGAGATACAGCGTGAAGCTAATAAAAACAATTTCTTAAGCTGAATCGAATACAGAAATGTTATTAAAGAGAATTTATAGTCCTTATATGGTATACAATAAATTATAATTAACTAACTGCATATTGCCTTACACCTGTACAACATATCGCTTTTTAAATATCAATATAATATTACAATAATTCATATAATATCTTTATAATGTTGTCATGGTAAAATGGCACAATGGCGTCTGGTTGTAAACGCGACGGTTATGAGTTTATTCCACTCGGTGGAATGAACTGTTTTTTTTTCTCCCATGGACCATATGGTTGAAAAATATGAAATAGATTAACTTTTAGAATGCTTTTGCCAATCCTGCTATATGTAGGATATAATATAGAGCTTAAAAAAATACTTTAAAGTTCTGTAGATTATTTTGTTTATAAATAAATAAATTACAGTGTTATGTTCTTATAGATTGGCTACCAAAAGTATAACTACAGTGCCTATTACAATTCTTGACATAACTGACCTTTTGAAACATCCACACAAGGATACAAATATGCTTTTATTTAGATATCCTTGTATAAATAGCATACTGAATTAACTATTGATGAACTCACATATAAAAACTCAAATAAGTAGAAAAAAATATATTTTTTTTAGCTTTGAGCTGTATCTCGCACATAGCAGGGTATGCTGACTGGCAGAGGGAACCTAATGTCAAGATACTCCGCTTTACTTTTTGTGCTTATTTCTAGAGGTGGAATTTAACGCCGCACATTGCTTTAACACGAGAGCGAAGAAATAAAAATATTAAATATTTCATTTCCTCAAGCGGGAATCGCACCCACAACCTCGCTTACAGTCGCATGCCTCATACATTTTTTTAAAATAACTAATTACAAGTAATTCTACAGTTCACTGATTTAAGGCAGTCGTGGCGCATCGGCACAATATCTAACTGTAAACGAGGTGATTGTGGGTTGGATTCCACATAGAGGAATGAAATATTTTTATTTCCTGGCTCTGATAAAATACGCGGCGTCGAGTTTTGCTCTCAATGTACAATGCCCCTAAAATTGGACGGAAAGTGAGCAGTAGACACTTGGTTCCCTCTACATTTATTATCTTTGACTTCGATCCACAGACAGACTTACTGTAACTAAACCACAACATATAATAACAAAAAAAATATTTATTAATAATAAATAAAATAATGATAACACTTTTTCCATCCACAGTACAAGCGGCGCGTCAAAGAGGCGGCTTCCTTTGACCGGCTCCGACGGTAGTCAGATGTGACATTGGAACTTATAATGTATTTTACGGATAACTTTTGTAGAGTCATCGTTTAGGCTACGAACGATAAGGTTTCAATTAGAAGAAATAGTTGGAAAATTGTTTTTTTTTTAGTTTATTTTTAGTATTTTCTAAGTGAAGTTTTGTTAAGTGAGATATGTTTCATTCAATATGTGAGGTAAGTAAAGAAAACCAGGGACAAGGTTCAATTCTTGAGGGAACTTAGTGTTTAAACACTCTTTTAGAGGCATTCTTATTTGAGCGCGTTTAAGAGGCTGATTTACTTATTTTATTCGACTGGGAATCGAACTCACAACCTGTCGCGTTTACAGTCGCACGCTTATGCCCCTGCCCAACCCTGCCCAATTAATATATTCTTTTTAAAATTAAAGTGTTAATTAATACTTAACTTTTAAATTATATCACAAGGACCATTTAATTTGACGTTTCTAAATTTTATTACTCATTTGAGACATCTATGTATGATCTGCGGTTAGCTCTTATATGAATATTTTAGTGTTAAATTTACTCTCTCTTTTAAATATTTGAATAGGTATATAACATAAGAAAAAAAATATTTTTTAATATATTAAAATGAATTGAGTTGTAGACTTGATTCGCACTTGGGGAATGAAAA
The DNA here is from genome assembly GCA_018230605.1 of Heliconius congener. Taxonomy (NCBI): domain Eukaryota; kingdom Metazoa; phylum Arthropoda; class Insecta; order Lepidoptera; family Nymphalidae; genus Heliconius; species Heliconius congener. The sequence goes on along the minus strand of DWAO01000729.1, from coordinate 10,109 downwards.
ATTGAATATAAAATAGTACTTCTAGTACCTGAAACATATTTACAAACTACAACTACTTAATAAATTATACATTCAAATTATAAATTTGCAAGAAAAATTAATTTAAAACGGCAATAAATAGTAATAAATTATAATAATTTTAAATACGTGAACACATAGTTACTTTGGTAATTTACCATATCATTATCAATAAAGCTCAACGGAAACCATTAATTTTAGATTGTATTTATTAAACTGTACTGTAATGGCATTGAACTCTGCGTGAGTTTTAAATATTGTTAAAATATTCGATTTGTGTACAACATAATATCTCTCTTTTATCATTAATTTTTTCTCTTTTTTTTTCATTTAGAAATACATTTTAAAAGTTCTTTATTATTATTTTAAAAATAATAATACCTTATTTAATATAAAATATTATCGTAAGTCCCACAACTAAATATATATTTAACTGTGTGTGATACAGATGATTCACAAAGCAAAGTGAACTTGAAATTAAGATACCTGAACCTAAACTAGTACTGCTATAGATACTAGATGCCAAATTTCATAATTCTAGTGGAACCGGAAGTACTCTATGAATTTTGATACCCTTTATAATGTCGGAATAGGGGTTTTTGGGATATAAACGGCCATATCTTTACTTATTTAGTCTTATCACTTTACTCCTAAGTGTGGATTAACACTTTAAAAATGTTTAAAAAAAAGGCCATATCTTTTTTTAAGTATATAAAAATATGATTTTTTAAGAAAATCAAGGGTACAACGTAGATCTGTATGTGGTTTAAATTTCAACTTGATATCTCCAAGTGTTCCTGAGATAAAAGCTCTTGACAGATTGACAGACAGACATACGGACGAACAACACAGTGATCTTATAAGTATCCTTTTTTCTTAAAAGATACGGAACCCCAAAAATCATAATAATTGTAATACACAGTAACTTAATTTGCATATAAATTATTAATATTTTATTAATATAGAAACTTTGAAAGCTTTATGAAATAATTGTCTTTTCTATTTTTTTACAATTTTGAAATCTTTTCTTAATATTCTTCAGCTTTAGTTAAACGTGACCTTTAGTTAAAGGCAAATAGCAAAAAAATCACAATTAAGACACTCTGTAATCCTCTTTTCGCCAAATTTTCGAGATTGCGTGTTGTATGGTGGAACTCAACGCCGTCGCAGCTGTCGTGTTTCTTGTGAGACGGCTGCACCACGACTTCTTCTTCATTAATTTAAAGACAAGGTGTACCATAAAATATATAACAAAACTATTTCTATTACACAATAACTAAATTAATATTAAATAATGAAATATTATGAAAACAAAACATAAAATAATAATCTAAAGTCCACAAGAAGTGATATAAAAGTCAACGTATTGCTAACATTCATAATATTTCAACGCCGGCCAAAGCTCATGATGTATGGTGACAGACGGACAGATAAATTGCGCATAATTTATTATATAGAAGCTGGTTCGGTCCTAATTATGGGTGTTGCAAACTTGACTCACGGGAGAAAGATTTGTGATTATAGCACGTTTATTATGAAGCTTGCGGCTGTGAAATAATAGTTTATATTTATGCATATATTATGATTATGATATGGCTGTAGTGGCGCAGCAGCTCAGTGCCTAACTATAGACGCGACGGTTGCAGATTTAATTTTTTAAGCGAGGGAATTAAATATTTTTTTGTTCCTCTCTGGTAACAAGACTAAGCTCGGCGTTGAACTGCGCTAGTTTATAAATAATATTAATATATACTTTTCGTTTAGTACATTTAAGCAGATTATTGTTTGTCCGCCTGTGTCTGCTGTGTATTATTTATATGGTTATGCTATATTTTCAAGTTTTGGTCCAATTTCCACTAGCAGGAATGGTTATCTATTTAAATAAAACTCAGCATTTAGATCCGCCATATACATGTTTATATGTATACAAATGTCTCTGATATAGATAGTTTATATTGATGTATCAGAAATAAAAAAAAATTGTAAATAAACTTAACTACATATTACTTAAAAGGAAAAAAAGAGAAAACAAAACAAAATAATCAAATTAAATATTTACGTATATTTTCCATTTTTATGTACTTTTTAACAACAAATTGTAAACAGATATTGCAGCTATTACAATGATATATTTCTAGTACGCACAATTCACTTCCGTGATAAAGAATGTATTGGGCATATATAATATATTATAAACATTAATTCTTAAAACGGTGCTTGACAAAGCTTTTAGTTCGAAAGCTTTTTGTTCTGGACATTTAAAATTTTGTGACAAGAAAATTGGTGCACAACGGGCTATAAATTATTAAGGTTAACATTTAAGAGGTTTTAGCAACATCAAACAAAATAAGTGTTAAACTCGACAAAAATATTATTCAAAAATATTATAAGAAATACAAAAACACATTTTAACAATCACTAATTGTAACAACTTAAACTATTTAAATTACGTCACTATATAGATTTGGTACATAAAAATTGAGTTATTCTAACTAGAAAATACCGCACCGAAGCGATAGCGGGCTCAGTGTGTGCACTACGAATATTACAAGTTAGAGATCACAGCTGTCGCGCCCCTCGGGGCATCGTTCGATGATATGAGCCGACTAGAAACTAAAGAACTTTAAGAAATATTTACACTGTCCTCCGTTTCGAATGTCCTTTTGGCATGGGCGTTACTGATCGGCGCCCCCCTTCTTGTTCTCGTGGAGCGCCGACGGTCCTCAAGGATGAAGCGGCCGCGGCCCGAATAAAGGATACGACGGGAAATACGCTGCGAGTGAAGGATGTGGAGGCAGGGGGAACGGTAGCGGTGGTGACGACATCAAGTGAGACGGCTTGCTATATGGATGGAACCTAGGCGTCAATGGCGAAAGTGGCGGCGTTGGGTACGTCCTCTGCAAGAGAGGATGTGTCGCGCTCAACATAGACAAACTTGGACTTGATTCTCCACTCGCGGTGTGTGATCTCAGATGTTGTAGAAGCTCTTCAGATGTAGCGAACCTCTTGCCACAGTATGCAGAATCGCCAGCCATCCAGCTGCATACAAATGGAAGTTGAGATGCGGCAGCTAAAGCAGCCAGTTGTGCGTGCGCGTATGCAGCAGCAGCTGGATGACCACTCGGTAAAGAAAACGGTGTTTTGGCATGATCGCACTGTGCACAGCCGGCTGGACAAACTGCCGACTTAAGTAAATGAGAACTAAGTGAACATCCTGTACAATATGGATCTCTACAAATACCTAAATCACTGCCTGGTGCCTTCATTCTGGCATATGCTAAATATGGATTTAAACCATTTTTTAAAGCGTGATGTTGCGCTGCCATCAGACTACTTGTCATGAGATCCATGGGCAGAGGGAATCCAGTTGGGGGTAGTCCGCCAAGAAAAGCTGACGAAGAGACAGGTACACTTGATTTGAAGCTGGATGTTTCTTTGGTATCAGCGGACGGTAATGCACTTGGGTATGGTAACTTGGACGACGGATTACTTGAGTCAGAATTCGATTTGGCTTGAGCAGGTGAGTGTAGAGGACTATTTCTTTCATCAGATTTCTCTGAAGGTGTTTTACGGTGCGCCGATGGTGACGTCCTTTGGGAGGATGAGCTTTGGTTGCTGTTGCATCGTGCTTGGACCGGTGTAGTCGAGGCGCTTCCCTTCGATGACGGAGTTTTAGAATGAGCGTTCACCGAGGAAGCCCTATCCTCCGGCGTCCTAGTCTTTTCTCTCGTTAGGCACGATTCATAAGGCTTAAAACTGGGTTTATTATCCACATGCATTGGTTTATCGTCGTATTTCTTACTAGCTTTTTCCGCAGCGGAGATGAGCTTGGGATTCGGCGTGTCAGCACCAATCGCGCTGCAGGTTTGCGCCAGTAACGCCAGCGGGCTCTTTTTCGCGTCGAGCTGCAACAAAGAGGTTTATGAAATGAAACGTCGGTGCGAGTGACGGCACAAAGGCAAGGGAGGCAGGGGGGTCCAATCACGCGGCCTATGCGCCATTACACGCGCGCCTGGCAGCCGTCGGCCCCGCTTGACATCTCACTCGGCTTCCGCATCATGTAATCTCGCAGTGAAAAGGCCAATTTGTGCCGCTGAATTTGCGGCGCGCCTGTACTTGCCGCGCTGTCACGTCTATTATCACGACGCGTTAGTTTGAGTATTTGGGGGCGGATTTTGTTTTATGTTTGGCATGTGTTGCTCGCACGGAAGAATTCAATTTCCATTTAGTCTTTGACAAGATTCCAACAAGACTTGAATAAATATATTTATGTAACGCATATTTTGTCATTTGAACGTTTTTATAACTATTAAGTATATCATTATATAAAATATAAATTTACGATAAATTTTATTATTAAGATAGAATCGGGCCATTAACTTTTATATAATTTACCAAGTACAGAGTAATTATGATAAATTAACTATAATTAATATTTTTTAATGTTGAACCAAGCCAAGCCAAACCAATTAATCGAGTAATTTCTGATAATTACTATAATCAACTAAATAATGACAGTGTCATTTTTATTATACAATTTCAGTCAATAATTTAGTCAAATCGCATAAAAAACGATTAATAAACTTTAAAACTAGTCGACTAATATTAGTATCGAAATAATTTATAACGAAAATAACGTTTCGCTTCGTAATACAATCAATCATTTTAAATTGAATGTCTCAGTCCAAGTGTTGCGTGTTTTATAGCCTTGTTTATCGTCTTGAAAAATTATTTTCTTGGATAATTTTTTGGGCCAACATTTTAATTAATTGTTTAAATGTATTTACACAAAATGTTTTATGTTTAACTAAAAATGCGTATATAATCGATTTGATGTATTGTTTTTTTTTTAATTTAATATTGAGATAGAAATATATCAAAACTTTTGATAATGTTTATTTCGAGAAGTTTCTGTAGTATTTTTAAAAAATAATTATATTGAGCTCTTGCGGTTTTTTTTATTTATTACTATCTAATATACATTACAAATATGATGTTACAGTAATTAGGGACTGTAGTCCCTAATTACTGTAACATCATATTTGTAATTTTTTGTAAAAAATTACGAAGATTTATCTCGAGTACCGTGTTCGTCTTAATTCATTCGAAAAATATTATTGTGAATTATTGAAATAATTTTGTATTTTTTATTATTGAAATTAAAATAATATTGACGTTAATTGTTTTAAAATCTTTTATTAAATCTAAATAGTATTCGTATTGTGTAATTTTCTAGCGCCGCGATGGTGCTATGTCTGACGGTTATGAGTTCGGTTCCAATTTAGGTAACTAATTCGGGGGAATGAAATATTTTTGTTTCCTCGGGTAGGTAACACGACAAAACGCGGCGAAGAGTTACTCCACTCTACAAGCTGTCTTGAAAATTGGAAATGGGAAACGGAATCTCTGGAGGTCTTAATCTTTCTCGGTGTCCTTTGCCAGCTCTGCTATATGTAGAATATAGCATAACATGATATTTTAGGAATAATATTCAGATACATCTTAAGCTTTTTTTATTTTGGTAAATTTTTTTTTGTATACTGGTTATATTTTATGTTTACAAAAATATTTCTTTTGGTATTTTTTGTTTTAATTAAAGTATATTAAATTAATATTTTTTTTATTTTAAAAGGTTTAAATATTTGTGGTTTTCATAGTTATTTACAATTCTTTAAAAAATATCTTTTTGAATTATTATTAGGGGTTTAAAATTATATGTTACAAATTATTAGCGTGTTAATACGCTAATAATTTGTTTTAGGATTTTTTTAGATATATAATCATGTAGTTGTTTGATGTAATTTAAAAAAAAACCTTCCAAAAGTTCAAAAAAATACATATTTGAAAATATTATTTTTTGGAGCGTTATACCACAAAATGGATTCAAATGGAAAAAACAACATTGAATTGTGTAAGATTTAAAAAAAATATCTTATTATGTAAATAATTATTGATATTTAAATTTACTTGTTTATTTATTTACAAAAATCACACAACATATAAAATCCAATTAATCTACACTTTTCAACACAAAAAAATCAAAAACCTACCGTAGTTGGCAACGGCGATAAATAATCCGGTCTTAAATACTGATTGCTTGACGTGAGCATTGTGCTCCACAATATATTATCCTTCTCCAGTTTTTTTTAAATCTTATATATCACTATCACGATCACGCTATATCACATCACTCCACACACGTCTTTACTGTACGACGGTCGGCGTTGGACTGAGGTCTCGCCGTCCCCCCCACCACTGACACGTTGTCACTTCTGTCGCCATTTTTGCATTTTGTATACTTTGCGGGAGCTTACCGCCTTGTGCCCCACTACTTGACACCCTGTTAAATGTCTCAGTCACTGTCTCACTCTAGCGGTTTGATGAAAGGATTTTTGTATGAAATATGTATGTTTGTGTGGGTGTATGGGTGGGCGTTGGTTGCATGGAACGGAAGTTGATCTTTGGTAATGAGCTTTGTTCAGCTTTTCTGTTTGATTTTGGTTTTTGGATTGTTTTTCTTTTTTTTTAAATGTTGTGGTTTTAAATTAAAATAAACTTTATTTATATGTATGAAATATCTTGTGTATTATTTTATTATAAAAAAATTCAATCTTTTATTGTAATTTTTTTTTTCATTTTATTTATTTTTTAGTTTAAGAAAAAAATACTTATTTTTTACTTAAACTTTTTAAATTAATGTGATTTTATGCTTTACGTTCATTTATTTCTTTTTTTTTATAATAAATACTAAGTCAATTTTCGGTATTAATTAAGCTTTCAAAAAGCTTTCATAGATGTCGTTAGTAGTATACATAGACGTTTCCTTGCCTCAAGCTCATTGAAAATATTAAAGATTGTGAATACTTGTACTAATTTATCATACGTTTATATCGATATCTCAAGTATAGAAAAGTAAATTTATGTACAATTTCATGGGTCACAGGTTGAAATAAAAAATAAATATATTTTACCTTTTGAACTCAGGCAAGGAGAACCGATGAATTCATCATTTGGATACTGAATTTAAGACTATAGTTTGTTTTTTAAATTATGCATAGGATATTAAACACAAGTATTTTACGAACGCGAATTTAACCTGTAGCGATTACGTAAAATTGCATAGAATGTGTCAAGACTAAAAGAAGAGTCTTTTTAATTGTATTGATAATCTTGAATTACTTACTCTAGTTTTGGTCACACAAGTTATTTTTGGTTTCTACGTTTTTTATGTCATAGTAGAGAAAACCTAGTGTTAAGACAGTCCGTTATCTGATTTCCTCATGCGCTTAGAGATAGACCTCAATACTTTGACTACCAGAGTAGTGAACAATGAAACAATTCATCCCTCTCACATTGAGTGAGATTCCAACCCACAGCCATTATAATTACAGTCAGAACCTATCCTACTGTGTCACGATGGACTCAAATCTTTTCTATATAACTACTAAGCATCACAACATAAAAAAATCATGAAAATTGTTCACATACTGTGAAAACATTTATGAATTCCCAATTCATGTTAATATATATTTACATTTTTTTATGACAAAGAAAAAAATTCATAAAATATTAGTTTTTAATATTCTTATTGCGTAATTGCCTCAGGTAGTGATGGGATTTGGTATTATTATCGACCACCCGAGCTGCAGAAAAATGCTATGTCATTGTTTAGCTTACAAAGGGACCCTCGTTTTAATAACCACTTGTAGGTATTAGTGTGATCGTGACTGTAGAGTTTTCATTTTTCTATAGAATTCTATAGGAATGTTAATATTTAAATATTTTTTTTATATTTCAAATGAAGGTGGTTTTGTAAGTTGCTTATTTGCTACGTGCGTTTGATTCTTATATATTTTATAGATATATTTCTATAAAACTTGTAAAACCAACATTAGTTGAAAATTCTTTAATTCTTCATACGTATTTTATAATGATACTAATTACTAGGTATATGGCAGTTATTATATTTTCCTAAAAGAAAAAAAATCATATCATTATTTTTACATTCGTCACACGTTCACAATACAGTAATTTCTGCAAAACATAAGCACATTGATTTTTATTCTTTTTAAATTTATTTTTAATAAAGGTAATTCAACATTTTAAATAAATTATGATTCAATAATAAAATATTTGAAACACCAATTAAATTTTCACAGATTAAAGACATTAACAGAATATTTTGCATGTACTCGTATGTACATATATATTTAGTGTTACAAAAACAGTTTTTACTTAGCAGATATAACCATCATTTATACTTTAGTAAGACAATATTAATTTTTTTTATCTTCACATTGTATCCCGCATATGGTAGAGTAAGCTAGAAACCTAGAGTAAAGACATTCTGTTATGAGAGACCAAAGAATAAATGAAAATTACTAATTATTTTTTTTTAGTAGGAACATGAAATTTATTTATTCCTCTGAGAAAAGGTTGAACCTATAGTTATATTGCGCTTGCAGTCAGGAGAGTCAGCTCGTCAGCCAATTTCCGCTTGAAATTCGAATTAGAGACATTGCTTACCCGCATTGAGCGCCATAATTGAAAAACTGAACTGACATTGCTCGTAGAGTACGGGAACTGAACACCGCGCTTCATCTTAGCACGGCTTAACTAAATTAAAATAAGTCATACCCCCACTTGATATGGAACTCACAACCTTCACATTTAGCGGTGATATCGCCGCAATATATCTTTGTAATTAAAAACCTGTAAAGCATTAAGATAACATATTATTTTTAATTAATATAATATATTCTCGTGATAAGTCCTAGATAGTTTATCACGGGGATACTCATTAAATAATCTTAAAGAGTTTGATGGAGATAACGTTCGTTTATATCTTAATTATAAGTAATGAAACTGTAAACGATCTTTATATTACGATTATGGTTTTATATTATGATCAGCAGATGTAGTCGGTTCAACGCCCGGTTGATGTAAATTTATATATTTGATTACTATGACTTTTCTGATAACGAAATAGCGGAAAATATTGTTATTTTTTTTTCATTATTTAGTTTAGTGTTATCTTGTTAATTTTTGAACAAATTTTAAATGTTTTCGTTGATTTTACTGTTGTTTTTGGAGATTGGACTTTAATAGTTTAGTGGTGTCTACACATATGTACACTCCAATTTTTCTAATTGATATTAGGAAATATAATAGAAGTAGAAAGTTTCGAAGAATATAAGCTGACCGTAGAGGTCAGGTTTAAAGGTCGCACTGTAGGCAAAATGAACTTAATAAGTAAAGACACTTTATTTTCCATCCATCGTTCAAAGTAACTCCTAAGTTTAAGAATTTAATAATCCCCCGAATGGGATTGAACCACCATCACAACCATCACGTCTGTATTCAGACCGTGTCTACAATTATACCCTGTTCCACTCCACAAAGATGGCCTAGAAGCCCACTTACACCTATTTAATAAATATCTATAATTGCCCATACTTTAAGCACCTTTAAACACATTAAATAATATGTATATAATAACTAGGTTGCTATTTTTTCCAACTATAATGATCTTTTGAGATAATTACAGGTGTTTACATCGCAAGTGGTATTAATCAGAGGGATAGCTGTCGGCCGCGAGTGGGTGACGGCGCCGCGGTCGGCTTCACGCTGCCCGTAATCGCTGACATTTTACACGCTGACTTTTAGGGATGGCAGCTTCATTTTATAATTGTACTAGCGACTTAAACGCCGCTTCGCCCGCTTTATTGCCAAATTAAACACAATCTTTATATAGATTGTAGATTAGGTGTTATTCTGATGTATTTAAGCTATATTATCGTAAAGTTTCATTAAAATTCGTTCAGTAGTGTTTGTGTGAACATGAAACAAACATCCTTCCTTACAAACTTATTAATATTAGTGGGATTAGTGATTAGTGGTTATGTTATCGAGGAGTATTGAAATGCTCTCGTAGCTTTGTAGAATAAAATGATTTTATACACGATATTCGTGAGTTAAGATATATATATATTAATAATTATTAAAAAAAACTAAAACTACTAGTTAAAAATAGACAGTGGTAGCCCTGCAACATAAAACAGCCGCCGACGTCGGCTGTCACGCTCGCCGGC
>DWAO01000728.1:0-22881 GCA_018230605.1 Heliconius congener | reverse complement strand
TATATATATATATATATATATATATATATATATATATATATATATAAAAAAAAAATTGTTACATCTGTATGTCCCCAAAGAATAGTCCCTCAAAAACCAAAGCGGTATTATTAGCGAAGCAGTACGTCCGCAGTCACGACAGCCGCATACCTTCGACATATACATCGCAGCGTTCAGTATTGCATTTGTTTTCCCACCTTTTCTTATCTTACTGCATTCCTACGAATATACGAGTATGTTTTTATTTTGGCTTCACGCTGTATCCCGCACATAGCAGGGTAGACAGACGGAACATAGTGTTAGGACACTCCGTTCTCCACTTTGAGTGCATTTTTGAGATATTGCTTTGCCGGATCCAACGTGACGCTTTGTCTTAAGAATCCACGGCTCAGAATTAAGACAATTCAAAATTAATGCCTCTAATGGGGATTGAACCCACTACCATTGTTACCTACCGCCCGCCCCACTGTGTCACGATTTCATTTTGCTAATTTTCTTGCAATTTTCTGACGAGGTCTCATAGTTTAGCTGTTTTTATACACCAAACCATTTAAATTGCCATTCGGTTTTTTAATTTTATAATATTTGACAGATGACAGATAACTTATAAGTCAATAAATTTATTTTACGTATAAATTCTAAAATTTTTATTTTATTTTATTTATAGTATATTTAGGGCATAAATACTTTATTTAAATTAAACAATTACAATAATGTGCGATCAAACACAAACAATACAATGAAAGAGTGATAAATATACAAATATATAACTATAAAAATATAAATATAAATTAAAAAGTAAATAATTATAATAAACAGATAAACTAAAAATAAAAGCTAAATTTGTAAACAAAAGCTTTTCTAAATCAGCCTCTCAGATATATTAACAAACATTCTACAGCCACTTAAAGACAGACACAATCATGTCCAAAATCTAATTTGAACTGATACCCAAAATTAACACTTTTTTTGTTCATTAAATTTAATAATAATAAAAATACAAATTTACCTTCATTGGCATCCTAAGTTTTAATACCTCGCTGTAATCTTTCAAAACTGATAAAGGCGCGTGGACCTGAAAATGTATTTTTTTTTATATATTACCATTGTAGAGAAATTAACATGACAAAAGTTCTCATTGCCATTGCTCAAACCGATTGCGAGTTCAAGTAATGACTCGAGCAAAATCTGAATAAATAAATCAGTTTCACACTATATCCCGCACACAGCAGGATAGGCAGAGAGAATCAAATGTTAAGACACTCCGTTCCCCACTTTCCGCGGAATTCTGGAAGCATTGCGTGTTGATTGGCGAAACTCAACGCGGCACCTTGCCTTGAAACCAGAGCGAGCGAACGAAAATATAAATTTAAATAAATATTTCATTTCCTCGAGTGACCTCCTCGATCGAACTCACAACCAGTCGCTTTTACACTACACACTTTGTGAACCTGCACCACGATTCTCATAAAAAACAAATATTTATAAAAACGTACATACATGTTATAAAATGAACGACAGTTACGTAGTGTCCATCATTCATCACTGTGTAATATGAAAAATGATTTAGGATAGGATAAAAATTACAATTCAACTCCAAATACATTTTTGCATATATTTTTAAATAATTCTTAGTATAGTATAAAAGCTCTCTCCTCAACTCAACCGCACTTTGTACTATCAGAGCAAGGAGGTGAAAATCATTCATCTCCGAGGCCTGACCAAACGCCTAACCCGCGTGATGGCCCCAACTATAACATAATTTATCACAATTTAAAAAGCTGTAAATAACTAACCTTTATAAAATGCAATCCATGTAAATTCTCAGGAGCTTCCCTCTCAAGTTGCAAGCCCTCGTTTTCCAAGTTCTGCTCAAATATTTCTCTGTGCGCGTACGCCTCTGGTGTGATCGCATTGTCCTTCCCCGATTCCCATACTAGTACAAAGTCGACAGACCTCACACCATCATTGAAGGTCAACGATGGGTTATTTAGTATACCGCCCATTACGATCCTGAATATGAGAAATCTTTGTAAAATTTTCATATTTTTTTATAAGTTCATTATGACAAATTCTTCCATTTTTGATTATACATCTATTTTAGATACATTAGGATGTCGCAGCTTAACGCTACACTCTGTCTAGCCACCAAGTGGGATGGAACTTGTAAGTATCCCATCCCTATGACTTTCAAAAATAACGTAAACCATGTACAAATTCATACATATTATATAATTTCATACGAACAATAGAAAATTAAGTTTCAAGAAATTTAAACATGCGTAGACCCAATTAATTAACGAACCACATTCAACCCCATATTTTCATATTACAATTACCACCACACCTCGCCTCAGGGACAAATAAAGCGGACATTTCAATAACCCAATGTTAGCATTTATAGTACTAACAATAGAAATTTCGAAACAATATGGAAAACAATAGAAAATAAATATTTATATAAAGAAAGGCATATTTTTAATAAACATATATACCTTATTGTATAATCCATATAAAGGCCTATTTGTTTAATTTTATATGGTAATGAAAGAATAAAGTTATGCGCTTTATTTGCGTCTGTTTAATCATCACTTATCTAATCTTAAACGGGATGACATAAGCGGGTATTATACTTATTGTACCGCGATTTAAAAAAATATATTAAATTGTGTCTAACATTATTATAGTTACAGCATTAATTTCTATTTGTATACTGTAAAATTATATCATTTGTTTATAAATTATTAAAAATATTACTGAACATTAATGTTAAATAATACTAATTAATTATCAAACAAAAATCAGCTGCACGCTGTATCCCGCACACAGCAATGTAGGCGGAGGGAACCTAGTGTTAAGAAACTCCGTTCTCTATTTTCTGCCAAATTCTGGAGGCATTGCGTATTGAATGGCAGAACTCAACACCGCGCTTTGCCTCGACACCAGAGCGAAGAAATAGAAATATAAATTTAATTAAATATTTCAACTCCTCGAATGGGGATCGAACCCGCAACCAGTCGATTTTACAGTCACACTTTGTGTCCCTGCGCCACGATTGGCCTCTCATTAACTGTTGTCAATGTTAACATTTGTTTAATTATTTTTTTCATATACCTAGTCCGATTCCCCCGAGTAGGCCTTAGCCTCTAAAACTAGCTACTTACAGTTATGAAAAATGACAAGTCAATAATATTTAAATATTCTTGGTAATAACTTTATATATTTTTATCTGTATTGCAGTAATTAAACAATTAAGGCATGTGTCGCACGGTTAATAAAGAAAAACGAACAAAATATATTTTTGCTCAATTAATTTAACATTTTTTTAAGTTTCAATAATTACAACACTAAAGTTTTTATTTTTTTCTCCAAATGCTTTTATGTAGTGTTGTTTATTTACGGTTTTCTAATAGACAACCTTCAATAGCTTGCGTTATAAAAAATTGTAAAAATTTTTTCTAATAAAAAAATGTTTTTTCATAAAACATAATTTTATATTAAAAATCAAATGGTAACAAATTATAAATATTACAAAAGCAATTATAACATAAAATAATAACATGGTGCTCTTTTAAGTGCGTACAAGCGAACTTCAATGTGCATTGTGCATTATGTTTTTTTATAAGGTCGATATAAAACACGATCTGTGAAAATGTAAAACACGCTTCATAGCCCAAGAACAATCACGAGTGCAATTTTCTTCATACACTATAATTGCTGTTAATGTGTTAGATGTAATTTAGAATATATTTCACATAAAAGTTATTTAAAACTAAAATAGCATATATATTTAAAAAATAATTAAATTAAAGTAAATGATTAAAATAATAACTGAATACTTCATTATTATTAAAACATTTTTTATTCAATTTTTTTATAGGGAATACAATAAAATAAAATAAGTTTCTAAGCTAGCTAGTTCACATTGATGCACAGATAATAAATATACCGATAACTTATGTAAAACCGTTATTAAAAAAGCAATATGGCGCAATATGTGGAAATAAAATGAAATGGCTACGTTTTTACATATTCATAAACCTATTTGTGTCCTACTCACGAGCAATGGTTGGCCGTGGGTTTGATATTGTTAACGTTGACATCTTGGACTGGCTCCCCACATCCACACTCCTCCGCCGGACGAGTGGATGCATCGCTGCCATTGTCCCTGTAAAGTTAGTTGCTACGCTTCTATACGATGGTTACTTTATATAATTGTGTTAAGACAGTATTTTCTCCACTTTCCGCCCAAGTCCGTGACATAGCTGGTTGAGTGACGCAACTTAACGCCACGCATTGTTTTATTAGAGCGGAGAAATGAAAATAAGATCAATATAAGGATTTCATCGAACAGGCATTGTCTATACATTTATATAATCAGTAAAATAAGAAACTCTCTAAAAGTAAATGAGTTAATAGATACTCCTATGATGTACAAAGATGAAAGCATACTTTGAAGTACTGTGATTTTAAAACAAATGATAAATGAATATAAATTATTTAAATTCTACGACTCATATTATAACAAATAATCTACTATAGATCATATTTTAAGCATATAAAAAAAATTGTTTAAAATTTAGGTTAAATATATATGAAGCAGGTTTAAAGGCAATGTTTTATTCATTTTTTTGGCCATTATTCCTGTTCAGTTAGTCACTATACTATAGTATACTATATATATATATATATATATAAGATTACGTTATTATTATTTTTTAGATTGAATAGAAAGAAAGATCTTTCATATCTCCAACAAATAATACTAAACAAATAATAAACTTGACCTTCAAATTACTTCGCCTATATCCTATTTATAACAATATATATTAATAAATAAAATTATTTATTTAAGATACACTGGCCTGTTAAATAAATTAAATTGATTGTTTTCTAACATATTACATTAATATTAAGACTGTATTATTATTCAAGCAATTTTTGTCAGATAATTCAAAAAAATGCAGAAAACATAAATTACGATTATAGCTGTTTTTTCCCCACACATACTGCATGGCTTATGTGATATGGCGTAACCCAACGCCGCACCTTAATATTTATAATCAATCCTATGCGCTTACGCGCTATAATGGCGCTCGTCGAGTATCTACATAGATATATATTTTTCACTTTTTGTACGCCTCACGCTGTATCCTTCCCACTGCAAGGTAAGCAGAGAGAATCTAGTGTAAAGACACTCCGTTCTCGAATTCATGAGCTATTGTGTGTAGCGTGGCGGAATTCAACGAAAGAAATGAAAATATAAAATATTTCAATTTCCCTTAGTGGGATTCGAACCCACAACCTATCGCGTTTACAGTCGTACGGTTGTGCCCCTGCGCCACGACCATATTTATTTATTTATTAATTTAATTTTCAGAGGAAACGAGAGAATGAGCATCACTTAGCAAACGGATCGAAGCGCAAATTGATGACGCCATCGATTATCGTCTAATAATATACATAAGGCTAATGCACTGATATAAAGAAACTATTTATTGTCTGTAAATACATTTAATTACAATGTGGGACAAAAATATCTTTAATTTTTTTATGCCACAATCGGATATAAACGAAACGTGTAGTCAAAAATACTTAACAAAACTTATTTAGAAAAAGGCACTTTTAGAAAAAAGAGATTTTTCACATATTGATTTATTCACATAAACGTATAACGTATTTCACGTAACGTATAACGTATTTTTTAATTAATTGATTTAATTAATTTTTCATTGTTAACTCCTCTCTGTACCTTTACCCGTACATTGTAAATTATATCCTAATTTAGACAACACAGAATGTATTTAAGGCTATTTTAGAACTATAAATTTGAACACTCTTCAAATTTCTTTAACTAGAAAGATTTATCTACAATATTTATATAATACAAGATATTTTGTAGATCTATTTTTCCTAATTTTAGAATAACCTTTTTTTTTATATTAGTAAACTAAAGTCACAATGACAAAATATTTTTTTCCTTCAAATAAACTTTAACCGTGCCGTTAACTACCTATTATGGCATATTGCATCAAATTAAAAATCTCAAGAAGTAAACTCGTAATAGCAGGTATAATTAGAATTTAATAATTTAATAAGTGAGGCCGTCGTGGCGCGGAGACAGAGGGGTGCGACTAACGCAACGGTTGTGGATTCGATCCCCACTCGAGGGAATGAATTATTATTTATAATTAATTTCATATTTTTCGTTCATTATTCGTTCTGGCATCAAGGCAAAAGTCTGGTATTGGGTTCCGCCACTTAACACGCAAAACATTGAAAAAATCGGCGGTAAGTAAGGAACGGAATAAATATCTTAACAAGGGTATATAAGGTTCCCGCACATAGGGTAGGCCCTACACTAGACAGAGCCCTCCCCTAAGAACAGGATACAGGATGAAGTTGATTTGATTTTTTTTAACTTTAACTGTACCGATTGTATAAAATTAAAAATCTTAACAATTAAATACGTAACAGCAGGTATAATTAGATCTCATAATAGATTTTCCTTATGACAGTTAGTTCCCAGTTTACTGTCTAAACATTGCATTATTCACATCATCACAAACAATTTAATATGTGAATCACAAATAGTTTTATAACCAACAATAAATGACAGTGCGTCCAATAATATTATAAAAAAATCTCTTGATTTTTAATAGATTCTCTTTATCCGCTTAAAAATTACGAACAAATAATAATTTAAAAAATTAAGCTGGCCTGGCCAGGCTGAAGAATCTCGCCTGTTTGTTTAAAACGTTTAAAATTTACGCTCTTCTGCGAAATGAAACCTGTCATAGCTGATACCCACATAATAAATATTAAATATCAATTATTAAGGTATATAACTTACATTTCATCTATTTCATCTAAAAATGAATTGCATTAATGTATGACCAAAATATTTTGATATGTTTTTAACATTTTTAAAGTGATATTTTTATAAATAAGTATTTTGATATGGTTCATTCAAGGTTAAAAAACATTCACGAGGTGATTAGTTATTACTTATATTTAAGTTATTTATAAATAACGTTTTAATTGCTCACCTATTTATCTAAGCTCTTTCATAACTGTAATAGATATTTTGAAATAGTCAAAGAACTTCATTATTTTGAAAGCTCTACTTTCAGGACGGTTACGAAAACATATTATTTAAAACAAACATAAATATACTTAATAGAAATTATTTTGAAATTTAAATCAATGTCGTGATTTTATTTTTAATATATATTTAGTGTTATAATACAGTAAGCGTTTTATGAACTAACGAAACAAATGTGAAATTCGTTCTTTTAATTTTTCATATGACATTGGTATATCGTCGGCTCAGAATATAAACCTGCTAAATCCATTTTTATTTTGTCGTTATGAATCGAAATTGTAAAAAAAATACAAAGTGGTCCAAGTTTCTTAATGATGTTTTCTGTACCTCCCGATAATTTGCTTATCCTATATGTTAGCAGGTTTACTTAAGGCCACCGGTATGCCATACTTAGGCTTAGAAAAAATTAAGGGTCCCCTAAAGTTTCTGTACAAGAAAGTTAAGCTACATTAATTATAATGAAAACGAAAAAAAAATACATTTCAAAATAACATGATACCAAAAGTATATTGAAAATTGTTTTTATATAATTTATTTATACATATACGACCCTATCACCTCATTAGTTATAATTAGAAATATCGATAGTCTCGCATCAACGAAAGTTTAAAAGTTAAACGTACAGTTAACAAACACATGCGACACACGACAAAAAGACCAATGACATCACACACCCGCATACATGAAGCGTCAGAACAATGAGTAGTGGCCGTCTGGGTTTTAGTTACCGACAAAAAAACATAAAGTATCTTTATGCATCTCAGATATTTTACAAGAAAGGCAGTAAAAATCGAAGTAAACCACAATGGTACAGTAAAAAGGGTTATCTCCTTTTAGATCCACTATTTTATTAGCGGCGGAGCTTAACACTGCACTTTTCTTTAACCAGACAGAGGAAAAATATATGTCAATTCGAATCATGAACAATCCACTGTGTGGAATCGAACCCACAACCATAGACTGCCACTGCACTGCAACTGCATCCAACTTAATAAATATATTTATGTGTTTAACTTTAATAACATAAAAATAACATATTAAAAGCTAAATAAAAAAAGTTTTAAAAACTTCTTTCTCTTTCAAACTAAAAACAACTATAGTAGCGGATACACGATGTCATTGGCATCTAAACTCACCTATCGGTGTTCATGTCCTGTGACAGATTGTCCTGGTACGTACTCAACACTGACATTGCTTGCAAATCGGCGATCCTCTCTTCCACCGCTTTCTCCTTCTGATCCAAAAACATTCAGATCAACCAAAACAAGCCAAAAAGTTTTACTTGTTTAATGTCGATATACATATATATGTATGTTGTGGGTAGAGATTAGGCTCAACGACCTTGTCACCATTCCAAAATACTAAATACTATCGCAAAAAACGCGATGTATTTTAAAGACTAGCAGCGCTTTAAAAACATTTATAAATATAAATAAACATATCGTTCAAGAGATATTACAAAACAACAAACGTACATATTCAAAGAGTTCAGACCAGTTATATTTACTTATACAGCATAATAACAATGGCAGTTAAAACGATATATTCGTACTTTAACATTTCCGCATCTCATGCGTTTTCTAAACACTCGATTACCACCGGCGTCGTACACAACGTAAGATATAACTTCTATAAAACATCGCGCTATCATTGTATTAACATTAAAATCGACTGTATTGTTGGAAAAATCGTAAGAAACTACCGACCTTGCGTTTACGCCGTCTTGGTGCTGGAACTCTGAATCATTTGACTGTTTGATTAGCATCCATTGCTGACTGCCACACTTTACAAGCGTATCTTTTTTGTTTTACATTATATAATAAAATTGATAAGAAATCTTATTTGGAGATTTATCTCTGTAGTGTTGAGAGATGGGTTTGAAATGGCAACTTTTCTTAATTAAGTGTTTCTTTTATCATTTTAAGAGTAATAGTTACAATGTTGATCTTACTTAGTCATTTGAAATTGTATGTTGTAGAGTTGGAAGTGATAATTATGTATGTAAGTCCTACTATAAATAAATACAGATATTTAAGTGTATTGTATTACAGACAATTATTTTTTCCTTTGTTAAAACAAAATTTTAAGAATCATATTTTAGGTTCTCCTATGTTCTACAATAAATAACTTTACATAAACTCCAACAAACTTTATACTTTTTTATGATAATATTTAAGCAAGATAACACAACCTCTATAAACGAAGCTGACTTTACAACTGAATATATTTTTTGCTATATGACATGAATAACCGTATATTGTGTACTAATTTTGTTAATTGCTGCTAATCACAATTAACTTAAGTCCTTTGAGATTTGCAGTTTTAAAAATACAATGAAACCAATTACTTTAATTAACCACACATTATCAGACACTATTTAAGAGAAAAGATATCATAGTTTGACTAATTTAAATATATTTAATATACATAACCGGATGTGCAGAGAGAACAAAGTGAACTATTACAACTAAAGCAGGGAAATTAAAATAATTAATTTTCCCAAATTGGGATTCAAATCCACCACAATCACATTTGTCTTCAGAAGAGCCTATGTATAGCCTTATTATACTGGTACATAACATAAAGTGTTTAATTTTATACATAAGTAAATATACTTTTAAATATTTTACAGCCATAAAGCAAGAAAACTGATCTTGGAAACTGTAATCTGTTTATGACTATAATAAATTGTACTTTGAGTCTTATTAAAAATAATTATTTTTATAAGAATTGTTATTTTATGTATGTGCAATAGTAAATTGAATACAGGTTTTTTTATTATTATTTTATGTATTCAATGTAATATTCAAATAATCTAAACATTGTTAATTTCTTTTACATAGCACTGTTTATATACTTAATTTTCTTTTTTTTTTTTGTAAAATCTGTTGGTTTCTTGTGTTTTTTGTAACCTTATTATTAAAATATACAAGACAAAAGGTACTTAATAAGTACACAAAGATTATTTGAAGTATAAGAATGTTTAACTTTATGAGTCATATAGATATCAAATCCATAAGTAAGCACTAAGATTATCAATATTGTTGAGGTTATATGTTAGATGTTTTTAATTAACTTAATATACTATTTTTTTTATTAAATAGTACTACGCACAAGTACACCATAAAGGTTTTGTTATTGCATGTTTAACTTTTTTCTATTAATTTATTAGTAAGGAAAATAAAATATTACCCAGAAATCAGACCTCAGTAGGATTCAAAGTAAATAGTGTAGTATGATCAAAGACAGAAAGACAGTCATTTAAGTAATTGTAACAGTGTAAAAAAATGAAATATTTACACTTACTTCGAAAAATGTTCCATCTCCATCCTGGAATAGCTGTTCGAGCGCAAGTTCATTGCGTTGGGCATCCGACAAAAATGACTCGGTTTCCGCCGCGTCTGACGGTTTATGATGAAGTTTTACGGTTCCAGCAAATATAGGAGTCGCTATCTTAGGCGTAAAGACATTTTCTTCAGGCCTCTCCAACAGAGGCTTTGGGATATCTTCCTCGAGAGAAGGATCTCCGTCAGACATCACATAAAACTCACTGAACTTTCAAATCACTGTATCACTGAACTGTACGTAATGATTAATAATTATTCCAACTTATCGTGCTTTAACTTAAGTTTTGAAACGATTAGTCATGAGCAAGAAAGGTGCCAACTGCTATTAAACGTTCAAGGCCTGTTTTTATAAATATTACCGTTTTTTAACAATAAAAACTATTAAATTTTACTTAAATTAAGTACCCACGTATTACGTGATAATAAATTGGAAAAATCAGTCTTTACTTATAATCCAACGAAGTGAAGGTAGTAATGAGACGAGTAGAAAAGTAATCTTGAACGAGCTTATTTTAGCAACTTTGCTCAGCTTCCCTTTGTCAATGTCAATTTGTCAATACCATATGATAGTTGACTGATATATATATTTTTTAATAAAATTAATGGCTAATGAAAAATTGATTTTTATTCCAATAGGAATAATGCTGCATAATACTTTGAATTAAAAGTTTCATTTAAATAATTCAAATATTTTGCTTGCAGATCTATAACTATAATATTTATAAGCAAATCAAACGTATTGTTAAAGGTTTTTTTAAAAAATGATATCGTATTAAAAATGAGCAAATTATAAAGTATAGAGCAAATGTTGAAATAAGTACTACAAATAAATAATTAAATATGGCAATGAGAAAAGTTATGTTACATGACTAAATTATACAATAATGAGTTAGTGTGTTTGCGTGTTTTAAACGTAAAAATCGTTTTCGCTACGGTATATAGGTACAATTTATATTCAATCACAATATACATATAATGTATAATATTTAATATGTTTTTATTGGTTTATATTTAATTTAATTGTGCATATTGTTAATTACGGTAGTAAATAGTCATCAATAAACCCACTCGCACATATGGTATTCCATTAGAAATTCATAAATAACATCATTTGTTTTTTCTTACAATGGTAACTCTTTATGCCACGCCGTTTATGAACTGTCAAAAATTAATTGTCACGTCAAAACGGCAACACAAGTTGCTTGGTCGGCAAATCCATGTTAGGTTGCCGGCGAAATTTTTCTTAATATAATTATTCTATTTCTTAGTGTTATTATTTATGCTTTAAGAAAACCTTTCAAAATTAATCAAACAAGATGACTATGGAGGTGCAAAGTAAGGCGAGGCTGTCTCAGCTTACGTCTGATAAACAACTCACGTTTATAAAGTTAGCTGTTTTATCAATGGCAGCAATTTTATGTAAGTAATATAACATGTGTGTAGATTATGAGTTTCATTTAAATCCAGTAATATAAAAAACAATAAATAAAAACTCCCTTTTATTTAAATAATGTTTTATTTTTGTTTTGCACTGACGTGGTCCAACTGCGATAACGAATGGCGACTAGCATGCTAACATAAAACTTTGAATGAAGATAGAGTATTTAATATCTTATCATATATTAACTATGTGAAAAATTGATGTAATTTCGATATTTGCTTTGCAGCGTTTGCGACTCGTCTATTTTCTGTTTTACGATTCGAGAGCGTGATTCACGAGTTTGACCCGTATTTCAACTACAGAACAACACGATTTCTTACGGAGGAAGGATTTTATAAATTTCACAATTGGTTTGATGATAGAGCATGGTATCCTTTAGGACGTATCATTGGAGGTAAGTTATAAATCATAATATAGTATTTATATGTAGCTTATAGATAGTTTTTCGTAGCTTCACACTATTCTGTAAATAGCAAAGTAGGCAGAGAACCTAGTATCAAGACACTATTCTTTGCTTTCTACCTCAATTTAAGATATTGTGTGTTTAATAGTGGAACATAATAATTTACTACCCTAAATGAAAATTGAACCCACCATCATGCTTATACTCAAATATTGTGCCACAACAACCTCTTAGCATTTATAGTAAAAAAAAAATATATGATGGTTTCATGATCGTTTTGTTTATTTTCCTCCAGGTACCATTTACCCTGGCCTGATGGTGACATCAGCTACATTGTACAATGTCATGCAGTTCTTAAATATTACAATAGATATAAGAAATGTCTGTGTATTCCTTGCTCCTTTCTTCTCTTCACTTACTACTATTGTTACTTATTTATTGACTAAGGAATTGAAGGTAAATTATGAATGAACTTTTATTTCTATTACAATTTTTTTTACATAACAATGTATACATTGTAATATATTTTAATACAATGTAAATATTACGTTATACTTAAAATAGCAATTATCAATTTAATTTAAATACATCTAGGTTCTTGCATTGTAACTCATACAAAATTCTTCAAAAATATCTAGATTTCCAAATTTATGATAAAATATATCAATATTTACACTTGAGGAAATTAAATATTTATTTACATTTATATTTTCCTTTCTTTGCTCTGGTGTCGAGGCAAAGCGTGGCGTTTGTTCTGCCACTCAACACGCACTACTTTCAAAACTCGGCGGATAATGGGGAACAAAGTGTCTTAACATTAGGTTCACTCTGCCTATCTTACTGTGTGCGGGATACAGTGTGAAGCTGATTTTTACCCGAAACCGAAACTATATCTGAAACAATGATTTTTCGACAAAACTGGCCGAAACCGAAACCTAATATCAAGATCATCAATCACTAACTAGTGTTAAGACACTCTGTTCCCCACTTCCTTTCCAATTTAAAAGACATTGCACATCCTGAGATGGAGCATAGTGAGAAAATCAAAATAATTTACAATAATAATTCCTTCAAATAGGGAGTAAACCCACATTGGTGCTTACATTCTGAATGCTGTACATTTATTAAATCTATATTAAATAAATCACATTTTGTAGGATGAAGGAGCAGGTCTCGTAGCAGCGGCCATGATAGCAATAGTTCCAGGGTACATAAGTCGTTCAGTGGCCGGCAGCTACGATAACGAGGGTATTGCCATATTCTGTATGTTACTCACATACTATTTTTGGATTAAGGCTGTAAACACCGGAACTATTTTATGGGCTACTTTAACTGCTTTAGCTTACTTCTACATGGTGAGTGTACTTTTTACTTTTTATTTTATTATAAAAAAAATATTGTCTTTTAATTATGATTAATAAATGTTATATATTGGAGCAATAAATCAGTGATTTTATCAGTCATACATGTAATTATGATCAATCTCTGTTTTAACAAAATCAAAATAAGCCAAGAGGCCAGTCGTGGCACAAGGGGCACAGAGTGTGACTGTAAAATCGATTGGTTGTGGGTTTGACCCCCACTCGACGAGATAAAATATTTAGTTACATTAATATTTTCATTTCTTTGCTCTGGTGACGAGGTTCCGTCACTCAACACTACTCGGCCTCCAGAACTCGGCCGAAATTGGGCAACGGTGTGTCTTAACACTGGGATTCCCTCTGCCTACCCTGCTGTGTGCGGGATACAGGCTGAAGCTGAAAAAAATAAGCCAATTTACCAACACTCATTTTTTAGTGCATTGAGTAGATTTCTCTGTTTGCTTCGTGCAGTATGCAAAATAATATTGCATAATTCTTTTATTGATTGTACAAATATTACTTTTGATTATTGTTTGTTCACCATTACAATAATCAATCTGTCAATCATAGAATAAGAAGATGAAAGCTTCACACAAGTGTATAAACAAATTGTATACTTGTTTTTGCACTTTCATACAAATTTAACAAGGATGTACTATAAACATATATATAACATGCCCTTTAAAATAGATATATCCATCTTGCCGGAGCCTGGACTTTGGTTTTGAACATTTATGTTGGTATAAAGGGTTTTTGTTGTTAGTTAAAATATTTGGGGTGGGCACAAGTCTATTCTAGGGTGGGCATGGGTCAAATTCGTAATCAGGTATATCATATTCAAGCAAGTAATTCTTCTTAACTTAAATTAATAATTCTAAATCTATATTCTCTTTTCATTTAAGGTATCATCATGGGGTGGTTATGTGTTCCTCATCAACTTAATACCACTTCATGTATTAGCACTAATGCTGCTCGGTCGTTTCTCTGCCAGAGTCTACGTAGCGTACAGTACATTGTACTGCGTTGGTACCATACTGTCTATGCAGATATCTTTCGTGGGTTTCCAGCCGGTGCAGAGCTCCGAACATATGTTGGTGAGTGTTTATTTTCATTTTTTACTATATTTGAGAAGTTACTTTTCTTTGATATTGCCTATGTAAGTGACTTTTTCTTTGTTTCGTCTAATAAATTTAGTCTAATAAAATTTGTTACATATTGAAATTTATTTAGTTTTTTTAATTATATAAAAGAACAATTTCTTTATTTTCATTAATTTTGACTTGAATGGTTTTGTTTTATGGAATACATATTTCAACTTTTGAGAGATATGGCTCATGTAAAATGTATGTTTTTAATTAAGATACATCGAAATACAATTGAATCCAAAACTATAAAAAAACATCAATAGTATTTAAAAAATGTATGTTGACAAGTTATTATCAATAAATGCGTGACTTAATTATTAGCTTACCACAAGTTTTACAACTGTAACATAACTATGTTACAGTTGTAAAACATACTATAAACATTTTCGTGTTTAAAATTATTTTAATATATAAATGAGCTGCATCACACTCTGTGCCCTTGCGCCACGATTGGCGTATTTAAAAGATATCCTATATTATAGATTTTTTTAATATAATATTAAGATTATAAGAGAAAGAGAAAAGAGTTATATTTTAAAAGTACTTTTATTGTTGCTTAAAATTCAGGATATTTGTATATTTCTATGTGTTTATGTTTTTAGGCTCTAGGTACATTTGGCCTTTGTCAACTATACGCCTTCACACAGTATTTAAAAGAACATTTGTCTCCATCCAACTTTGAATTACTTTTCAAAGCTTTACTTACAACATTGTTGGCAACCCTCGGAACAGCTGTTGTAGTACTGACCGTTACTGGTAAGGCTTTCATAGTATACAAATATAAAATAATTCTATTAAAAAACGATTTTATTTAGCTTAAATTGATATTAAATTGAAATATTGTTAAGTTTCTTAAATTCAAGTTATATCCTGAATGTCTTGTCCTAAACCATTATTTTTCAATATAAATATTTTTAAAAAATATAAAGTAATCCTAATACTATTTTGTTTTTAGGTAAAATCTCACCATGGACTGGCAGGTTTTACTCTTTGCTGGACCCCTCGTATGCCAAGAACCACATCCCTATTATTGGTAATTAAAAAATATATGGTCCCTGTTTTAAATATTATGATTTACACCAGGTTTCTTCGGCTAGTCTGTGAAGCCTGCTAGGCGACAAGCCAGGCGATGAGTTCTGAGACTCAATACACAATGCCTCCATAATCTGGGAAAAGTCGACAATGGAAGTGCCTTAATGGTCTTAACAGTGTGTCTTAACACTATGTTTTCAAATTTCGTCTGCCTACTATGTGCGGAATATAGCGTGAAATTACAAAAGTTACATTATTTCGAATAACATTTTAGCCGTTTGTTTTACATTATTTTTTTTACTTCCAGCCTCTGTATCAGAACATCAGCCCACATCATGGTCGTCCTTCTACTTCGATCTCCAAGTGCTAGTGTTCTTGTTCCCGGCGGGACTCTACTTCTGTTTCACTAAATTAACTGATGCTAATATATTTATCATTTTGTATGGCGTGCTTAGTATTTATTTTGCGGTGAGTTTTTGTTATATTTTATAAGTTAGTGTATAAATGTGATTCTTTTTAATATGTCTAAGATGTGTATTCATAATAGATGACATGTAGTACTGGAAAATTGTTGAAAGAAAAAAAACGTATTCATTACTATTGTTTACTTCTTTTTTTTAAATACTGTAAAGTTAAAGTTGTAGTTTAATCCAAGCGCTGATGTAGAAGATGGGGGTTCTAACCCCCATAAGTACTTATATTAACTATATCTACATATTTTTTTATTTCTAAATGTATTGTGCGGGATACAGCGTGAAGCTGATGATTTTGAATGTATTTTTCATTTACAAATGATGACATAAGAAGCTTAGAGCGTGTTGAGTAGATGTTGAGTTCACTCCATCCATTCCGCGCTGTGACCAATACACTTTGATCGCTGATAAATTATACAGTTTTACCCCAAAATCCTCTTAAATATGTGCAAAATTTACATTTTTCCCTATTTTTTAGGGCGTTATGGTGCGTCTTATGTTAGTACTAGCGCCGGTCATGTGTATAGTATCGGGGGTCGCGGCTTCAAGTTTGTTAAGTCTGCACGTTAAAGATATTGAGCCTAAAGTTGAGAAACATGATAAGAAGAAGAAACATGAAAATAATTTAGTTTTCAGATCTGAGGTTAGTATTGTTTATTTATAACTAGATTTTACTGTGCATTCTTAATGCGAGAGGCAATTCTGACTGTAGATACAGTGGGTTCCACCATTTAACTTGAAATAATACTTTACTTAATATATTATAATTTATATATTACATAATATATTACGAAAGGTTATATCTTTCTCGATAAATAGACTAACCAACAAAAAAGTTTTTTTTTAAATTCAAACCAGTAGTTTTTTTCTGTTTTTGTTTTTTATTATTATACATAATATTGATCCTAGTGTTATTGAGTTGTACCACATAATACGTAAATGTAATTAAAAAAATAAATATTAATTACATTTAAGCATTTTTATCAACACGACGCACAAACGTGCGATTGCAAGCGCGACAGGTTGTGGGTTCCGTACCGACTCGATACAATGAAGATTCTTAATATTTAAAATTTTTCGCTCTCGTAAGGAGGTAAAGCGCACTGTTAAGTTTCGCCACTCAACTCGCAACGCGTCCACAATTTGGCAGTGAGCGGAAATGTCCTAATTGGAATAAAGTGTCTTAACATTAGGTTCCCGGGTTCCCTCAGCCTACCCTGTTATGTGATGCAGCGTAAAAATAAAAAAAACTTATATTTATAACATTTCCAGGTGGGCGCTCTATTCGTCTGCATACTTAGCTGTCTTCTAGTCTCCTATGTGTTCCACTGTACGTGGGTCACTTCGGAGGCTTACTCCTCACCCTCCATTGTACTCTCAGCTCGAGCTCATGATGGAGCCAGGATTATATTTGATGACTTCCGTGAAGCCTACACTTGGTTGAAGATGAATACTAAAGAGGTATGAATGGATAAATTAATGTAATTATGATATTTTATATTTATTGAGAGTTTCTGTTTTTGACAATAGGTGAGATAAAACGTAATTAGTTAGATAACAAGTGAAAAATTTAACATTTATATTTAGTTTTCATTTTATTTTGTACTTTAGAAAAAGAATGACTAAAAAAAATAAAATCTACACAGCCATCAGTAGGCTAACTCTAGGGCTGCCGCGTATCATCGATAATATTATAATTACCAACTAATCGGTTTATACTTTGGGATTGAGAAAAACAGATAAAAATAGTGTATAGATTGTTTTCCTGTAAAATAACATAATATATTAATATTTTATTTATTTCAGGACGCAAAGGTAATGTCGTGGTGGGACTACGGCTACCAGATAACGGCCATGGCGAACCGCACGGTGATAGTGGACAACAACACGTGGAACAACACGCACATCTCGCGCGTGGGACAGGCCATGGCGTCCAGCGAGGAGCGCGCCTACGAGATCATGACGGAGCTGGACGTGGACTACGTGCTCGTCATATTCGGGGGGCTCGTCGGCTACTCTTCTGATGGTGAGTGGCACGAGTGATAAACATGCAATGCATTGAAAAATTCGACGGAAAGTGGGCAACAGAGTGTATTAAAACTAGGTTCCCTCTGCTTACCTTGCTGTATGCGGCATACATCGTGAAGCTGATTTCAATTATTTTTTTATTTATTAAAAACGTGGCAGAAAAAATAGATCATTTTTTTAAGTTTTCGCTGCAGCATATGTATCTAATCAGACGGAACCTAATGTTAATTTCCCGAGCACAACTCCAATTTTCGGTACATTTCGTATTGGGCAGCGGGACTTAACGTCAAGTTTTATCTAGTTATTATATTATAAACACACGTAGAGCCATGCCAAACGCCCACAGACATCAACAAGTTCCTGTGGATGGTGCGCATCGGCGGCAGCACGCAGCGCGGCGCGCACATCCGCGAGGCCGACTACTACACGGGCGCGGGCGAGTTCCGCGTGGACGCGCACGGCTCGCACGCGCTGCTCAACTGCCTCATGTACAAGATGAGCTACTACAAGTTCGGCCTCGTCTACACGGAGGGCGGTGAGTAGTACAGCGCTCTTACTTTTACTTTTTTTTTATAATTTAATAAGAATAATATACCTTAAAATCTCTCTAAAGAAAATCTAAAAACAAATAAAATGTATTTTAACGTAGCTAGATGAGAATGTATTGTTTAGTGTTCGCGCTAGAAAAGACGCGTATTCAAATTCTGCTTCGTTCAATTTTTTATATGTTTCTTAAAATTTATTCAGTAACAATTATGTTATTGTAGAACATAACTACTCGTATGCTATGTTTCTATATTTTAATTTTATAATTTTGAAAATATTTTCCCCAGGTCGACCACCAGGATACGATCGTGTGAGAGGCGCAGAAATAGGCAACAAAGATTTCAACTTAGATGTTCTAGAAGAAGCGTATACTACGGAACACTGGCTTGTAAGAATTTATAAGGTTAAACCTCTTCCTAATCGGGGACTTTGAGATCTTCTAGGTCTTCCTAGATATCTTCAGGTCTACCTAGGCTTCCTAGGTCTCGTGCAAGTTTCAACATCCATTTAGGTCTCAAGATATAGATTCAATCTACCTCTACTAATCATTTCTATGGAGGGTTCTTTTAAAGATATCTTTAAAATTATGTTTTTAAAAAGTTATTGCATTGAAAAAAATATAGGCTGTTTTTCTTCAATACTTAGAAAAATGGTTAGTTTAAATTCACATTTCACATATTCTTTTATTAATTTAATGTATTTATTACTACTGATAATTAGGTCATTATCGAAATTATTAAATAAAACTTAGATTGTTTTATCGAAAAATTAATTATATATTATATAAATATTAATTAGAAATTTAATTTTGAAAGCTAACAAATGTTATGAAAAGAAGTGCATGCGGTAGATGTGTTCAAATTTTAAATAATTTCATATAATACTTATATATATAGTTAAAAATATATTACAATTTTCCTATAAATAGAAGAACATTCAAAGTCATTATTAAATAAATAAAAATGTTTTATTAAATGCAATTACAAACTTTTTTTTTGTGATGTTTTGTCTCAAAATCTTTGAAAGTTCTATAACATTATGTATGAAATTTTTTCTTATTTTTATATGCAAATAGATGGCGCTAGTGTTAAATTTTTTAAACAAATTAGCTTTTATTTTAATAAAAAATAGTATAAGTAATAATATGTTTTTTCTATTTCTTTTTATTTTTATTTAATTATTGTTCGCACAAAAGTTTTTCCTTTAATATAGATTGAATTTAAATAAAAATTATCTAATGAACGAATGGGAATTGTAAATTTTATGATGTAAAGATTCTTTTTTTTATGGAATAAAATTATTAATTTAATGTTGTCTTTTATTCTTATCTTTTGTTCTCAATACGTACATTTAAAATTGAACAAATTCAGTTAATTTTAACTATTATTCATAAATGGTATTTACTGAAGATTGCAAAAAGTTTTAAATGAGAACTAAACAAAAAAAACGCTTTAACCTATATTTACACTTAAGGCCATTTACATAAAAAAAATCAATAAGTAAATTTAACTACAAAATAACATTACATTTATATACATACTTAAATTATTCCAATATTATAATAAAAAAAAATAAACTAATAATATTATGCTTGTACAACATCATCTTCCCCCTGGTCGGAGCAGTCATCCGGGTGAAATGTATCATCATTGTTATAATTCTGTTTATTTGGTTTAAACTTCTTTGGTTTTCTGGTTTCATTTTCTGCACGAGGGCCGAGCTGTAATTAGATTTAGTAAAAATAAATACTAGATTTACATAGCATAAGAGATCGTCGCGACGCAAGAGAAGCGGACAGACGAATTGGGGGCTCGATTCCCATTCAGGAGATAAAATATTTAATATTTTCAGCGCAGGGTTGGATTTGGCCACTGAACACGCAGTTCCTCAAGAATTCGACAGAAAGTGGGGAACGAAGTGTTAAAAGTAGGTTCCCGGGTCCTTCTGCATAACTTGCTATACGCGGGACATAGCGGGCTAAAAAATAAATAAGAAATCATACTCACTTGCCGCACAAGTTTAAATGTACCGACATCGTTCAGGAAAGCCTCTTTAAAAGCTTTATGTAAAGGTTTCCTTTTGAACACCGAGCACTGCTCCTTCAAAACTTCTAAGGCACCTTCTGGCAAATCTGTAGAAAGAAAAAAATTATTAAAGAATAGCAGGAAGACCAGTCGACTGTAAATGCGACAGAATGTGGATTTGCTAAACAGAAGAGCCATAAGATTTATAGACTGTCTTGTCTTAAGAATAGGTTCCTAGGTTCCCTATATCTAAACTGCTGTGTGTTAAGATGCAGCGAATAACAATAAATATGACAATATTTTTTTTAATTAGAGGCCAGTCGCGGCGCAGGGGCACAAACTGTGACTGTAAACGCGAGTGTCAGCCTACTCTACTGTGTGCGGGATACAGCGTGAAGCAGATTATTATTTTTTTTTATATATATATATATTTTTGTATTGTTACATAAATCAAATGATTTATCACTTAATTAAATAAGTGTTATATGTCATATTTTAATACAGAGCACTGTCTCTATGCTTAATCCCCTGCGTCTTTATTTCCTTACTCCGGCATGACAAAGTGTGGCGTTGAATTCCGTCAATCAACACGCAATGTCTCGAATTTGAGCAGACTGTGGAAAGTATGTTATCTTAACATTAATTTTTTTTACAATATTTACGTATAGTAGTGAGTCAAAACGCGGCGTTGAGTTCCACTATTCAAGACGCAATGCCTCCAGAATGCAGCGGAAGGTGGCGAACGGAGTGTCTTAACACTAGGTTCCTAGGTTTAATACAACATCAAGCTAACGAAAAAGTTTTCTATAGCGTACTATAAGCAGGATGCAGCTTCAATTTTTTCAATAAAAATACAAAATAATTACCAATTTCCCTAAAATAATATGTCTTAGGTCTAATGTCATAGATCCTGTAATCCATAATAAGAGTGACATTAAACTGGTCATCCTCTTCTTCAGTAGTGTCTTGAGCAAAGAACGATACCTGAATGTGAGACCCGTCCAAAACTTTAAACATTTCCGCTTCTATGTTTAAAAGTTTCTGTAAAATAAAATAATAACTCCAATATTAATTATCATATACAATTTTGCCAGTTGTGGTGCAGGGGCACAAAGTGTGACTGTAAAACTGACTGATTGTGGGCTCGATCCCCAATTGAGAAGATTAAATATTTACTTACATTTATATTTCCATTTCTTTGCTCTGGTGTCGAGGCAAAGCGCAGCGAGAATTCGGCGGGGTGGGAGGTGGGACTCTGCCTACCCTGCTATGTGCAAAATACAGCGCAAAGCTGATTTATTTGATTTATATACAATTTTTGTTATTTTTATGCATAGTACTATATCATTATTACACAATATTTTCATATAAGCTAAAAGTAATTTACTATTTTCTCCCTGTCAATTTTTTTGTAATGGCAGGAATAATTACAAAAATTAGACATAACTACATTTATTTATTTAGAAAACATAAAAAAAATTAACATAGCGTGACTTGAAGTCGTGCCTCCTGGGAACCAACCTGGTCAGTTTCCAGGTTTTCTAAATAAATATTTTTCTTTCATAAGTGAGGAATAACACTTTAAAAATGTTAAAAATAAGTACATTTGTTACATTACCTTTAAGTTTTTGAACTGCTCTATCCTATTATAGTAAGCAACTAAGCCTTTTCTTATTGCTATGAGACATTGAGGCATCATTATATTATCAAAGTCTTCCATAATAGCTTTTATGTTGAAGCCCATTGGTAATGATAACTTAGATATTACATTACCACCTAGGAATATGTATATAAAAGTAAGTATATGTATAAACAAGTACAACAATACTTCTTTAGAAAACGTATAAAAATTTGAACATAGCGGGACTCTAACCCGCGCCTCCTGGAAACCGACCAGGCGCTCTGAAGTTAGCTCTGAAGCTAAATAAGTTGTAACAAGCGTATAAGAATTTCGACATAGCTTGGCGAGAACGTAT
>DWAO01000727.1:0-22900 GCA_018230605.1 Heliconius congener | reverse complement strand
TAAATATTTCATCTCCTCGAGTGGAGATCGAACCCACAACCAGTCGGTTTTACAGACACACTTCATATCCTTAAAATCTTAATAAAAATAAAATTTCACCAAGTTTCCTCCACTTTATATGAAAAATAATTAATGTATAAGAAACCATCGATTAAAATACAATAACCATCGTAAGTTTATATATAAATTAATTTTCATATCCATTAAACCACGGCATCATGTCCCGCTTCCGAAAAGATCTGCGGCGTTATGTTCCGCTTTCGAAAAAAAAACCGTTAGACATACAAGCCAACCTCCACTTACCCTAACACCGACGAATTGTTCGTGCAATATCACCCAAGACAGTAAATACACACAGGAGACGTTGGTCGCAAACAAGGCCACGACATCCGTGGACAAGAGTATCTTTAACGCGTATGTATACATATATATAGTGACGACCCACAGCAAGCAGAATAGACCGCAACGGCTCAGAAATCGGGCTGAGGAATTGTTAAATTGTTAATAGCATTATTTATGAGGCATTTTGCATAATAAAATATGTTGTAATAGTTTTGATCAAAATATTTAGTAACATAAAAATATTTGTGGTAAATTTTATATTTTCCAGTACAGTCAACAAGTTATGACCGTTGGTTGTGCAGATTTCTTCCAGAGAGAACATTGCACAACAGTTAGAAAATCTAACTTCAGGGTGGCCACAACTTGTTGCCCATACTGAGTTTGATTATTAGATGGATTGACTACCTCATAAAATCATAAATTATCAAAAGTCAAATATTATATTTGTACTTTTGGTAATTTATGATTATATAAGGTAGTCAGAAAGCAAAAAATAATTACATGTATGTATGTATTGTGATGACCCACAGCAAGGAGAACAGACCATAGTGAGGAAGTATTTATATGTTAAGACAAATTTATGAAAAAAAAACTTATACAGGCAGCATAATAATAGATATATTAAAATTTTATTTTAATATATTACTGTTAAATCTTATAATTTTATATATTATGAAAAGTATTCTAGAATGAGATTGTACATTAACTGCCTATAAAACAATAAATTATTGTATAAATAATCATAATCACTTATAAATCGACAATCCCTACATATGAATGGACATGTCAAAATATAAGGTATATGGGGGAATATAATAAAGACACATCTTGCTCTTGAAAAATAAAATAAAATACTAAGTATATAAAATATACTAAACAATTGTTAATAATTTTATTTTTATTATTTCTAAACCCTCGTGTTTTACATGTCCTTTTATATGTAGAGACTATTGAAATATTGCATACTTACAACAATTTATTTACATTATGACACTAAGTAGGTATGTAGAGATTATTGTGAAATAACATCCTGCGATAGCTACATTTAAACAATTTTTTATGATTGTTATGTTTGTGAAGGAGGAGGATGTATAGTATACAGTACACGGTGCTGCTGCTGCTGCATGTCAGCCTCAATCTTACATACAGAATTTTCATTATTTTCTATTCAATATTGTTTTAACTTACCAAATGTGAAGCCCTTATCCTTGAAGTCTGTAAAAGCATCGGCCACAATGGCATTTGCTGACTTGCACTTATTGTGAATAAGCATAATAATCAAATAGAGAGGATAAACAAAAATTAGCCAGTTTGTACAGAACCATGCCGTAAAGAATGGTGCATTGTAATAGTGCTAGAAAAAACAAAACATTAAATTAGTTTTAATAAAAAAAATATATACATACATCTGAAGTTTATTATTTTGAGCAATATATATTTACAGAATGAATGTAATTAACAAATCAAGTTTATATATAAAAAAAATAAAAATTTCCCAACATGATTGACTTTGAAAGCTCTTATTTTTATATTGATGTTATCTAACATTTTTTTACAAGAAGTACAAAAGTTTTATTCTTTTAATACTAAACTAATAACTTCTTTTAATACTTAAAATTTCCACTTACATGTGTGCGAATTCTAGAAGTGTAGTTGTTATTTAAAGGTGGTTCAGTACTGCTTAGAGAACTATCAGTATGTGGGTACTTCTGGAGGTACATATACTTTATACAGTGTGTCACAGTCACCCAGGATGCTACTATAGTGGTTGTGACACAGAGGCCATAGTACATCTGTAAATATTACACTATCAAAGGGTGCAGGAGATGCCATACTAATGCACACATTACTCTAAGAATATTAATTAATATAATCTTAATCTTTATGCCATAATATAGTAATAAAAACCAATAGCAATCGAACCTTCTTTGCCACTTTTGAACAGCATGATCGCGGGCATTTTTTATCACGTAACTGACGTTCTTCATCCTGACTACTTGCTGCCGATTCGCTGTAAGCCTGCTGAAGTGAAGGTTGCGTCGTCAACGGCGGTGCTGAAGAAACAGAGGTCTGAGGAGTGAGTGGTGCCCGTGGGCTAAGCGGTGTCGGCGGGCCATTGGGACGTTCGCGCTCAATGTCGACACCCTGTTCGCTCTCCACAACTTCTTCAGTAGTTATAATAACAGAAGGCGTGCGTACTCTCTTTGGATTAAAAATAGTAGGCACGTCCCCATCCCTAGCCATATTTCTTAGCAGCTGCCTAGGTAAACATTTTTTTAAATCCTGGTTTTTTTCTTCAACAGTACGTGGATTCACTAAATTCAATTTACAGCATAACCATTTCGATGAGAATAAACTTCACCTCTTTTATATCTCGTCCACATTTCGTATTTAATTGAGATAATCATTTAAAAACACATTATAAATTCGGATTATACTGAGAAAAACACGACAATTATCTGAGTCTTTGAAATACAAATATTTTCCGACCATTTTCCTCTTTTCCCCACCTCATTTCATTACATTCGGCGTTAGAAAGAGACAGCTGTATATAGAATAAAATTCCAATATACCATTTGAAGTTGTATCGTAGAAGAATTAAAGACTATGATTGAATACCGTTGACAATTCTAGTTTTGACTTTTGAGTAATAGAGCAACATATCTTTATGTAGGCAACTCTTATCAACTATCCAGATTATATTGCCTAAAAGTATTATTTTATTACGTATTCAATAATGTAATTAAAAAAGTTATTAATAATAATTGTTATTAATGACTTCACAATAATTTTTTTCTTGTTAAATCAATATAATAAAAAAATACAAAATAAAATTCTCCGGGAATATATTTATAAAAAAGCTTTAAAATGATATTTCTCAAACTTTACTTTATCTATCTTAAAAGTATATGATAATATTGTTTTATACTTATTTATTTATCTCATATAAAAACGTAAAGACTTAATGTTTACATAATAACTATGGACAATTTTCTAAGTTGTTATGTCAAGTAAAAAGAAATTATTGTCTATAAACAATATGTAACATTTTTTAACGCAGATGGCAGCACATAAAAGTTCAGATTTGAATCGCCAGAGGGAGATAATTGGTTAGCCTACTTGAAGCATCCGGGAACCTCGCCATAGTAGTAGACATGGCGGGTATCAGCCTGGCTAAATGACGAAATAAATTTTGTTTGCTAATATAAGAACGTGTTAATTTGGTAGAACAAGTGTTGATACTAAGAGACTAATTAAGTTATATTGGATTAGGATAAAAATGCAGAATGTTGGACAGTCTGAAAACAGAAATATCGATAAGGTGAATGTGCAACTTGATGTGGTAAAATCGTCCACTCCTCAGAGTTCGGCTTCGAGTCCGGCCAAATCTGAAACCGAAACGTATTCAGGAGCACCTGCCAAATACATGACAGACTCTTCGGAAAGCGAGGATGACTCTGTATCTGAGGTAAAACGTGTTTTGTTTTCGGCAGAGGCGGTGGCAGTAGTGAGGGATTGTGATTATCTGTACCGCTAAATGCTGCAAGGGACATCTTGTACATGACTGACCATACAATTTCTTTTTGTATCAAAATTACATTTTAATCAAT
The DNA here is from genome assembly GCA_018230605.1 of Heliconius congener. NCBI lineage: Eukaryota > Metazoa > Arthropoda > Insecta > Lepidoptera > Nymphalidae > Heliconius > Heliconius congener. The sequence goes on along the minus strand of DWAO01000727.1, from coordinate 18,947 downwards.
CATTTATGCCTTTTAATGTTCAAAGCGCATAGTAAAGAAAAAAAATCACATTCGAGTTACGGTACAAGTTGCTTGCCAAATATTCCGTAAAACGTCAGAAAGTCATAGGTACATACGTCCTACTGAGTAATGCATGAAATTATTTATGCCAGCCGCTCCTAAACGATATTCAATTGATTCTTTATAATTCTACGATACGGGCTAAATCGCCGTAAGACATTTTTCATTGTCTATTTGTGTTTTGGATAGGGCTCGATCTACGGTGGCCATGTTTCCTAAATCACATGCATAATAGTCGATGCGAAGTGCTGAATATTGTTTTCGTGACGTTATTTCGATATGATTGTGTGAATTATATAATTTTTATGTGAAATAGCAACAAATATCATAAACGATGTTGTGTTTTGTGTCGTCACGCGTACACGAGTCTATCACAGTGCCCGCTACGATTCGCGCAAAAATGTTGGTTACAAGTGAATTGCAAGGACCATTTTCAATAATAATTAGTAGTAAGCTCGTCCGCAAGCACCACATTGTCAGTATATCTCACATTTTTCTCATTGGTGTTATAGATCTTGCTGGCTTGTTTGTGCCTTAGCAGGCCAGACCTGTTGGTAAGTGGAAGACCACATTGGGTGCAGAAAGAAAGCTTCAACAACACCAATAGCTGTTGCAGTTTGAGTGGTTCATAATTTTAACCTGCATAATGTGTGTGCGATGGACAAGTTCCATGTCATAATTATTTGTATTTAATATTGAATGGTCCTTGTTATTCTAACATTTATGTATTGCTTTATTATTAATAATTTGTATAATTTTTGCAGTGCTTTTGTTATTGTTAATAACCTAACCTATTTTAACTACCAAACTAAATTAATAATTGACAATACACTTGTAAGCTAAAAGTTTACATTAAAAATAACCTTTAAATCAATTTATGGCTATGAATTATTCTCTAACAAATTAAACAAAGAATGTTATTAGCCAACAGAGACAAGTAGAGAGAAAACATTGCATAAATGATTATTGATAATTTATATATTTATCAATGAATCGAGCCTGTGTGTTTGATTTTTTTATTTTGTTATGTTGTTACTAACTAAACTGCCTAATGTATACAAAATTGTCATAATTATTGACATCTTAATATACTAAATTGAATGTAAAATAAGAAAATAAAACTTTAAATTCAGGCGGAGATGGAAGAAGAAGGTGGTGGTACAGATTCATCCAAGTTCCTACTTTCCCACGATGATACAGAGAGAGCAGTTGATCCTGAAATGCAAGCTCGACTGGAAACCCTCCTCGAAGTAGCGGGTAAGTCAACTATTATAATAGCTATTGTCATTGTAAACATAATAACCTAAAAATGCTTTGATATCATTAAGTGTTTCACAGCATAATATTCAAAATCTCAAATATGTTTGAAAAGCAGTGACTGAGAATGGAGTATCTTATGACTTGGTTCTGTCTATCCTCCGGCTATATGGGGGATACATTTTTAAAAGTACAATGACTGACAGCAAATTTTTGAATGTCTTATCTCATTTATTTTTATACTTCTGTCTTTTTTTATAAAATCAAGTTGTTAAAATACACATTCATTGATCTATTTCCTTAGGAACTGAATAAATTATTGTTAGTATGAGAATTATTTGCTTATATAAATAATTATTTCATAACATAATACCATTTGCATGTATTGTCTTGAATTAAACCAGAAAGCAATGAATAGAATCTCTTGACACTGTTCTCCTTGTTTAATCTGCATTATGTTTGATAAATCTGAAAAAAATCTACTTGTATAATAGAAACAACTTCATTATATATGTAACTTAAAACAAAAAAAAATATTCAAAACTATTCTACTAATTAACGCTATGTATTTATCTGACCAACAAAATGAAAATAATTGAAATTCTTCATAAAGTTATAATAATTGTCATGTATGTGTATTTTGCCAAATATATATAATAATTATATTTTTAACATTATCTTCATAATATATTTGTTCCATCATTTGACTCAGTAATGTTTTTGTTGACAAAACATAACAATAAATACAATATATATAAATGCACCTATCAAAAAATAAATATTTTAGATTTTTTATATTTTTATGTATATATGAATCATGGCCAAAACAACAAATGTTATTATCCTAATAGTATTTTATATTGAAATTGAATGAATATTTTAAACTTTCATGGCTTAACAATGGAATGTATGATAGAATAACACTAATAACCAACGCTTTGTATATGCAATTGATAAAAACCCATGTAGCTTAATATTTTAATGTTATGTTTGTAAGGTTGGTAGTTTCAATATTATTCATTACATTTCACATTGCTAGAATTGTAAACGTCACATAATAATAATAACTTAATTATATGTAAAGCTATGTATTCATATGTAAAAAAACTATCCAAGTCTAGGTATAACAACAAAGGTCAATGAACTGTTTAAAAAAAGTATGTATAAAATTACAATATAGTTTTACTAATCTGGTACTTCAATAAATTGAAACAGATTAAAACATTCTAAATATTATTTTTTTAATTATGTTGAGAAAAAAGTTTTTAAAAGTTTACATACAAATTGCACAACAACTTACCTTAATTAAGGATATATTTTTTTGTACGAGTATAAGTTATTTCTGAGATATGTGACAGCTATGAAGAACCTATAGGTCAATAATAAAAAATATATTTTTGTATAAAATACTTTATTCATAAGCCAGTTCAGTAATTATTTCAACATTCCTATAATCTGGCTCCCTCTGGTCTTATCTACTGCCAGATTAGTGAGGTTTTACTGTATATGCAATTAGTAAACAATTTATTTATAATATTTTAATACTTATAGAAGAATAATAAAATATATATGGCCTATTATATTTAATAACCTCAAATGACCCACCAAATTATAATGTTATATTACATAAATAATTACTATTATATAAAATATATTTATGAACAACAATCAAACAGTGTAAGCTAAATAAAAGCTGTCAGTGAGATATCTATGTCTTTATAAAATTCATCAATATTCTTAGAATATGTTAGACTTTGATGGAATGTGGGGAACGGATTGTCTTAACACTAGGTTCCCTCCCTCTAACCGGCCGCTTGCGGGATACACACCTCTATTTACAAACACTATGGTTACCTACAAAATAATGTTGCCTATTAGTTAATATGAAAATTACTAATAAATCCAACATATGAGGCCATCGTGGCGCAGGGCCTGGCTTGTGACTGTAACGCGACGGTTGCAGGTTCGAACCCCACTTGGAGGAATAAATTATTATGAATTAATATTTTCATTTCTACGCTTTAGTAACCTAGGCGGCGTTGAGTTCCGCCACTCAACAAAAAAATGCCTCTCTGCCTCGAAAAAATCCGCGGAAAATGGGAAACGGAGGATCTTAACACTAGGTTTCATCTGCCTACCCATATATCAATATGCGGGATACAGCGTGAAGCTTTTTTAACCCTTTGCACTCCAGCGGCTTTATTTTTACGTTTTTAATGTCGCAAATACGGCGACAACGGAGTGCGAAGGGTTAACTTATAAATCTTTAGATAAATATACAGGTACAGTTATGTGAATATATAATTTATCTTTTACGTTTAATGGTTAGAATGTGACATGTTCATTGCAACGTCACTTCTAAGCACACATTATAGAAGAGGGCATATACTCCTACTTAAGACGTGGTCCAAGTTAAAAGCCACTGTCAAATTAAGTCTATATAATCTATGTTAATATTACGTTATAAACAAAATCGACTATTTTTTTTGTGTGTTGTTGTAATTTTCCATGGGAATTTTCAAGGGTAACAAATTTAATTTATATATATTTTAAAAAAATATATTTAAATTAAATTTACCAAAATTATGTTAATATTCATATACTAACTAAATTTTTTAATAAAAGTCAGTTTCATGGGGGTGCGAGATACAGCACACATCAGGGTAGGCATAGAGAATCTAGTGCTAAGACACTCCGTTCCCCACGATATGTTTAATTAATTGTTACACCAAACCGCCCGATCTCATAACCTCCACCGACCCCACTCCCCACAAGTTGATGAGCGCTGGACTCTTACGGTTTTTACACGAAACGCGCCACGACGCGCCGTGACGTGCCCGTCAGCCAGATGTTATGCCGCAACGTGAACGCCTCTAGAGCAGAGTAAACTCGCGATATTTTTTATGTAAATAGACGACTGCTATTGAAATCGATATTTTTAATGCACATATCAAAATGTAACTTTTAAAATTTTCATATAGACAATATCATTTTTATAGGAAGTTGGAGTTATTAAAATTTGTAATAGTTCAGTTTTAAAGAATGTAATTTTATTAAACGGACAAATATAAGAGAGACTGTTCTTATGCAAATATCAAACACGGAAAAGAGACTGAAAAGGCGCCAACCTTTTTATAACAAAAATCAAAAGACATACTTATTATATGAAATATTTATTTTTGTTATAATAGTCAACAATGCTACAGATTAAATAAATATTAATTATTTCAATCGATATTTCAACAATTGTTGTTTTTGTTCAAGTCTTATTCTACACTTAAGAAAGAAAAATACTTATTTAGAAAACGTATAAAAAAAAAGTTGAATCCCACTGCGTTCAAATTTTTATACGTTTTCTAAATTATAGAAAATATATAATTTTTATATTAATTAATATTTTTTATAGTAACATAATGCAATTTCAATTGAATAAGTTAAAAACTGCATTTAATCGTCAAGCTAGAATGATTTTACAGTAGTGAAAATATAATACTTGAAAATACATATATATATTTTATTGTTAAACTGTCACTTGTGCAACACTCACTGAGTATAATGTTTTAGTATTATTGTTAAACTTAGTCCATATAGTTTATTCACAATATTTGCACAATATTCAATATAAAATCATCTTCATAAAGTATGCCGCAATCAGCAGGGTAGGTAGGCGGAGGAAACCTGCTGTTAAGACACTCCTTTCTCCAACTATCTGCTAAATTCTGAAGGCATTACGTGCTGAGTGGCAGAACTCAACGCCGCGCTTTGCCTCTACACCAAAACGAAGAAATGACAATATATATTTAAAAAAATATTTCATTTTCTCGAGTGCGGATCAAACCAACAACTTGTCGCGTTTAGAGTCAGACTGGCCTCAATTATATTTTAACCCAAAAATATTATCGGAACTTCTACATTCCTGCTTTTTTTCTAGTATCGTTGAATTTTGATAGTCTATGTATTATACAATAAACAACAATAAGTATATTAAGTTAATTATTCAAACAATGATAGCGTAGTACCGCCTTGACCTTTTTATGCACTTACTAGTGCCGTTTGCCTACCTATTTACTGAAATCGATCGTTAATCTACCGTCTACACATCAAGTGAAGCTGAACTATATATAAGAAAGTTATTTAACTTAAACGTGTCTCGACATTTAGCCAAGTTATGACTGGGGTTGTATTTAATTTTGTCTGTTGTCCAATATTACGTAGAGATATAATGTTAATGTTATATTTGTAAAAATGTCTTGTCACAAGTTCTTTGTGAAATAATTATATAAGCAAATTAACAGAGGCCGTCGTGGCGTAGGGGCACGAGGGCGATGTGATTGTAAATGTTTACTTTATTTATATTTTCGTTTCTTCGCTGTGATATCGAAGCAAAGCGCGGTGTTGAGTACCGCCACTCAACACGCAATGCCTTCAAAATGCGGCAGAAAATGGGGAACTGTGTGTCTTAACACTAGGTATCCTTAGCCTACCCTGCTGTGTGCGGGATAAAGCGTGAAGCTGGTTTTATAAGAATATATGTTAGAATACCTCAAACAATAACAAAAACTAACAAAACTATTTAAAATACTTTCAAAAATAGTTTATTACTGCGTGCCAATAAATAAAAAATTTACTTCATCTTTGCCATTTAACCAACCCCTAGACATTACAATATAAGTGATATTATTAACTCGATATATAGAAAATCCATCAAGTTATTTGCGTAGTATCGATTTGTTATGAAATTTCAAAAGAGCTCGACTCTCAGTAAATTATTCATTAGGGGTCATATCTACTTGTCCTTCTCCACTGCCTATTGTTTTTAGTGGAAATCGAGGACGATAACGAGAGATATTTAGGCATTTTTTTTATAAAAAAAAATACATTATTAGAAATGCATATAACGAAATACACACCCTTAAAATGAAGGTAATCTAACCCAATATTATTATTATTCGTGATAAAAGGCGGTGGTCTAGTGATTTTGCAAACTAATAAAAAATATTTCTAATTTAGTCTTGTTCCTCCTCTCACGCAACAGGGTAGGAACTTCAAGACTTTTTCCCTGCTTACTGCCGTCGCTGCCTTTTTTTACCAGTGCGAAAATGACAATAATTTCAATATAATCATTCCATTTACGCTAGACGTGGCGCCGTGGTATAAGTGTGTGATTGTAAACGCGAAAAGTTCCCGATTCCCACTCGATGAGGATGTAATATTCAATATTTTCATTTTTCGTCACTGGTAACGATTCAAAACAGGGCGTTATGTCCGCCACTTAACAAGCAATACCCCCAGAATACGGCGGGAAATTGGAAACGGAAGTGTCTTAGTGTTCCCTTTTTTCTCTTCCCATTTTCATTTTTTTTATGGCACACAGAGTGAAACTAATAAAATATGTAATAATTATTCACCTGAGTCCCCACTCAGTCACTCATAAACGAGTATGTATGTAACCTATAACTAGTGAAAACATATAAAAGTAATAAAACATCGTGTTCAAAGTAACAAACAACTTGTATTCTTTGTTTCTTGTCATGAAAATATGCAATCGATATGCAACAGCTAATTAATGAGTTTCTTCTTACATTTGAAGCGTGTCCCTTGCAGTTTTACGATTCTATTGTTATTGTTGATATAACAGTCCGCGCACAGCAGGGTAGGCTGAGGGAACCTAGTGTTAAGACACTCCGTTCCCAACTTTCCGCCGAAATCTGGAGGCATTGCGTGTTGAGTGGCAGAACTCAACGCTGTTGATTTAACAGTTACTTAAAAATAACTTATTTTAAGTTAAGTCACTCTGTTCTCCACTTTCTGCCTCAATTCGATACACTGCATGTTAAAGGAACTCAACGCTGATTTGATCAACAGCACCTCTCTACCTAAACAGCAAAATGAACTTAGGTGTTGTGATTTCTCGTAGTTACATTGGTAACATTTTCAAATACAATTATGTCAATTATAATAAAATTAATAAATATATGCGTTTATAATCCAGAATTCGGCGGAAAATGGATAATGGAGTGTCTCAACACTAGATTCCATCTGCCTATCCTGCTGTGTGCGGAATATAGCTTCACGTTGTATTCCGCACACAGCACGATACGCAGATGCGCTGCGGTCGTGAAGCTAAAAAAAAATATTATAGCCTTTATTTCTGATACCTTATTATTACAAAAATTAAGTTTAAGTTCAATTATTGTATAATTTATTTAATACTCAAGGAAAACGGAGTATCTTACCATAAGGTACCCAGGTTCCCTAGGATACGGCGTGCAGCTAAAAAAACCAGACCTACGTTATAATAAAACTACGAAACGATTGTAAACACAGTTGTAACTTGTAAAATACATTTGTTATTTAGGACCATACGCGTGGAGACTTGATAAATTGAAAACACGCGTCGAATACTAGGCCATTCTTTTATTTTTAGGTAAACTCTTATTGATTGTCGTTTGACGCGATCTGTATTTAATAATTTTGAACTTTGAAACTAAACCAGTCTGGTACTGTGGTTTCTTTTAAATAAAAGTTATAAAATATTCTTGATTATACTATATAATATATAATTGCACTATACATTATATGAGCAGTATTTACGACCATATATACTTACGGTTTACACGAAAATAAATATTATTCTATTTGATTATATTATAAGAATATTATAAATTGTGTATTTTATTTTACTACAAAGTTAATATTTTACTTTTAGCTTCACACTATATAATAGGGTAAGCAGAGGGAACCTGGGAACCTATTGTTAATACATTTCGTTCTGATCTTTCCGCCTAACTCTCGGGGCATAGCGTATTACCAAAGCTGGAGCGTATACGTCGTTACCAGAACGGTAAAATGAAAATATTAAATATTTCTTTTCTTTGAATGGAAACTATCGCGTTTACAGTCATAGCCTTGTAACCCCACGCCACTATTTTAATCAAAAATGAATATATAAAACTATGTACTAAATTCTCTGTTTTCTATAAACGTAGTTTTTGGCAGTGATTGATAATAACATAATTTTTAGAGGACATTTCCGTAATCATCGACTACCACGCTTTGAATCAATCTTTGTTTAGTAAATATATGCGTACGTGTGATTGACCGATAATATAACGTGAAGCTTGTCAATTCTCCTTAGGGCAAACTACAGCTTAGACAGGAAATTATAGAATGATCTTCCATTCAAGTGTTTCTAATTCGATTTTCTTTTCAAAATTAATTTTAAATTTTTCGCTGTCATTAATTCATAATATTTTAATACTAAAATAAATATAAAAAATAGGTAAGTTTATTACAAATTATATAAAAGTAAATAAGTAAATAAGAAACCTTGAAATATTCGCACAGTACATTTCAATTTTATACAAATACCTAACGTACTGATCAGTTACTTAGTATCGTTAAAAGAAATAGTAACGGACGGAATAAAAATGTATGAACAGAGAGATTAACTCTTATAACTACTTTAATAGGAATAAATAGTTTACCAATAAATCAATAATTATCGATAAATAACGGCCGTTGCGTAACATAAGCTCGAATCTGGAGCTTTATATATTTCGCCCTCACTGCATTGTATTCTTTAAGATATTTATTTGTTTAGATTCACCAGTGGTAATTACAAATATATGTAAAATATTATTATTATTAAAAAAATAGCTTTACGCTGTATTCCGCACACAGCAAGGTACCCCAATTTCCGCAGATTTTTTCGAGGCACTGCGTTTTGAGTGGCGGAACTTAACACTGGGCTTTTGCCTTGGTGCCAGAGCGAAGAAATAAAAATATAAATTTAAATAAATATTTAATTTCCTCGAGTGGGAATCGAACCCACAACCAGTCGCGTTTACAGTAACACTTTGTTCCTCTGCGCCACGATTTGCTTCTGCTCTGCACAATACTGCAGTGTAAACTTTAAGATATGAACAATACGATTTATATTTCTGGTTGGTTTATTAATATAAATATGGTCTTGTCTACTGTGCACATTCAAAATGGCCTCGAAGGTCGTCTCTTACTATCTGCAAGCTTATACGTTGATAATTTTTTCAAATGTCAAACTTACATCACTTGTAATTAATGGCGCCGTTAACGCAGAGTTAAGTATTGGCTTGAGAGATTTTTTTGGCATATAGGCAGAGTGAATCTAGTGTTACGACACTCCGATACCATTAAGACACTATCGTTCCCAATTTTCCGGCGAATTTAAAAGGGATTGCGTTACCAGAGCGACGAAATTAAATTACCTCGAGTCGGTATCGAACCCACAACCTGCGCTTAAAGTTGAACGCTATTGCGTTTGCGTCACAACTAGACATACCCCGCACCTTATATTAAAAGAACTGTCGAAAATTTCAGCTTTCAACAACGTGGAACTACTCAACCGATACATGTATTATTTTCTTGACCTCATTAAAAGGAGATGAATGAAATAACTACACAATACCTTGACACATCAAAATATTTTATACAGCACCTAACGTTTTAATTAACAGTGTGTTCACATTCGCACGTATTAAATATTTTGTCGGGGGTTTCTTTGCGTGAAATAACTAACTCAAAAGTCACTCGTTTTAATAATTAATTACTACACTCCGTTTCACATTGTCCGGCGAATTCTGGAGGCATTGCGTGTTGAGTGGTGGAACTCAACGTCACGCTTTGCCTCGACACAAGAGCGATTAAATAAAAATATAAATATTATAATCATTTTCTCGAGTAGGGTTCGAACCCACAACCAATCGCGTACAGTCAAGTCACACTTTGTATCACTGCGCCACGACTGGTCTCAATAATTACTAAATCTAAAATTACCGTGGTGGTAAAATGAAAATAAAAACGAACGTCTCAAGGCAACATGCAAAGGACTAGCGTCGTCAGTTGAAAGCCGGCCCGTAGAAACGTTGAGCAATTAAGATCTTTGTTACTTTAATTTATTGATGTCAACTATCAGACGACCGTTCTAGAGCGACGCCTTTGTGTTCTGGGATATTGTATTTTTGTAACTTGTATTGGGTGGGTCGTGGGTTCTAATACGGATTCGGAAAATGTGTTTGATATGATAATATTTACGATTAGTTGTTTTGGTGAGAGTGTACGATGTTTGGGTTCATCATTCAATAAGGATTTTTTTAAAATGTAATGGAAAAATATATTTATTTTGTTCTCTTGTAGAGATTCATACGCGCCTTCGCTGCCTTGAACTTATTTTTATATTTTAGCTAAAGTATAATATAGATTTTTTATAAAAATCCTAAAGTCCTTTCTAATACCTCTAAGAGTATGACTACAAAGTTACATAATAATCGGTTGAATAGTTTTGGTGTGTAAACATAACACGCAAACTTACACTCACATTTATAATATTAGTATAATTAAGAATATATTGCATTTAAATAAAAAAGTATGATTATTTTCTCTCAGGTATCAGCAAATTATCCGGCGAGGGCAAACACCTAGCAGACCCCGAGGTGCTGAGGCGGCTGACGTCGTCCGTGTCTTGCGCTCTCGACGAAGCCGCCGCCGCCCTCACCAGGATGCGGAGCGACCAGCCCCCCGCGCACCACCGCCACCACCACCAGGACAAACCGTGAGTTATTGAAGAATTGAATATAATCCTGGTATATAGGGAAATGTATCAACTTTTATATAGAAATCTGTTTCGATCAAACACAAGTGATTGACAGACGATACACAGACAAAATTATTGAGCAGGGATAGTTAGGGAAGAGAAAAATCTTCAAATTTCTATAGTAACGACATAAAATAAGATTTTACTAATAATTTGTGGTCGTAGAGTCCACGCAAACAAATACAAAAAATGTCAAATAATTTTGCTTATAATAAGAAGTTACATGCTTCATTTTTTTAAACACCAAATTATTTGCCACCAGTTCACTCAAGTTCGTGTCTCAGACCTGAAAAGAACCGGCGCAAGAGATTCAGCGGGACTTTTTTTTAAATCAATTTAAAAGAAAAGTACCGCTAAAAATCTATTCATGATTATACATTTCACGTGTATGATCATTAATGATGTAAAAATTATTTATGTTCTAATGAAATTCCAAAGTCTTGTTAAGTATTACATAAAATCCACTCGAAAACTTTCTCCGAGAGATGAGATGTTGCTGCCGACACAAAAGAGGCATCCTCGATTTTGTCTATGAACTGGTTTAAAAAACGTTTTTGATCTTTTTGATGGTATAAACAATAGGCAAAAAGCGAATTAACTTTCCTTTTGTTAGATGTATTGATTTGCTAATGTTGACCACGAAGGAGAGAGTTAAATTGGTCATTTAAAATAATATCTATGTATAGTATGTGTAATATTTGTTTAAAAATTTTAAGTTTTTGATACTAGAAGCTATATTTTAAATGAAATTAAAAAATAATTGAGTATGAAGGAGATAAGATTTGGATAAAGTTATATAAAATGAATGAAACTTAAAATATTATTGCTAATTATGCCTTGTAACATTTTTTGACAATATAGTTGGTATTCTTGAGGACTGAATTTTAAGTTGAGAATAAATTACTTCTTTTGTATGCACGGTGCGTTCGTAACAACTTTGATTGGGGAACTTGCTGTGTACTTATTTTATCTGTCCGCGTTTGAGCACAGTGGGCCTGGGTCACGTCGATAACACACTGGGAAATTTGTTAATATTCGTAAAAACAAAATAAATAATTTAAAATAAAATTTACTTTAAGCAATTGCATCATGTCTATTGTTTATTATACATATTCTTAGTCATTTTTTGAATATTTTGTACGAAATGCACAATTGATTGTTTACATAATTATGCTGTATATTTTGTTGTTTCAAAACGTTGATTTTAAAAAGTTCATTTTTTTATTGTTTGGTGCATAAATTTGTAAATTGCAAAATTTTGTTACTTTTTCTATTTAACATGGAATGTATATGTATGTCATCACAATCGAAACATCTCAAATAAACAACCGATAAACATCGACACGATCTTAACTCATACTTCCTTATTTGTGTACCGATTTGAAAAGTTTAAAAATGTATGATGACACTCCGAGATTGAGTCACAGCGCGCGGCCGCCTCTCGCGCCGGCCTCGGTCGAGCCAGCTCCCGGGTCGACGCGATCGAGGCGACGCCGACGATGATCATCGAAGCTTTGATCTTATCTGATAACGTTTAGTATCTATAAGACGTGGCCGTGGGCTGTGCGTGTTGGGTGTAACGGGTTGTGTGGTGTGGCAGCACGCAGTGCGGGTCGACGGCGACGGGCACGACGGGCGCGGGCGCGGCGGGCGCGGCGGAGGGCGCGCCGTCGCTGGCGGAGGCGTGCTCGGACGGGGACGTGGGCACGGTGCGCAAGCTGCTCACGGAGGGCCGCAGCGTGCACGAGACCACGGAGGAGGGCGAGTCCCTGCTTTCGCTGGCCTGCTCCGCCGGCTACTACGAGCTAGCGCAGGTGTTGCTGGCCATGCACGCGAGCGTCGAGGACCGGGGTATCAAGGTGATATAATTCTATTATTTATTTTGTGTTCAGTTATGTTTTTGATCTTTGATTTTTTATGTTAGAATCTAGCAGGCGGCGCAAGCGCTTTAGGGCAGCGTCTGGTTATAAACGCGATGGTCGAGAGTTTGATCGCCGCGCGGAGGAATGTTTCTATTTATATTATTTTTATTTCCTCGTTATAATTGACCGTTCCGCCTCTCAATAGGCAATGTCTCGAAAATTGAGCGATATGTCATATGGTATGCTGCAAAAAGCGTAATACTACTTTTATGTTGGAATAAAATTTATCAGTATAAAATATAATTTTAATCCTGATTTCACGCCGTTGTGGCCCAGGGACACAAGAGTGAGACTGAAAAGCGATGGTTGTGGGTTCGATCCCCACTCGAGAGAATGAATTATTAATTCTTAAAATCGCTGTGGCACGAAGGCAAAAGCTCAGCGTTGAGTTCCGCCACTTAATACTTAATGCGTCGAAAAATTTGGCAAAAAGTGGGGAATGGAGTGCTCCCTCTCCCAACACTGCTGTGTGCGATGTTTGAAATATATATTTATTGTAACATACCGATGACTTGCATATTGTGTTGTATTATTGGAAAAAATCGATGAAAATAAAGAATTTATATTATTCGCAAATCGTAATCATTTAATTTGTCGCTAATATATATTTATGTATAAAGGCTAACAGGTCTTAAAGTTATTTATGTTAACATTTTATACTATATACATATGTTAATCACAATACTCCGCGTGTTTGTGGTGAATGAACTTTTGGACGCCGGTGTTCCAAACACTTGGAATTATTATGAATGATTTTTTATCAAGTTATTTTAATATCCAATAAGATTATTCATTTTTTATCTTTTGTTGTTTATCTCTGACTTAGTCTGTCGTCATTATTATATGTATAGGAATTTTCAATATTTTTAAATTGTAATTCCACACTTAGTAAATAAAAATACTTCTTTAGAAAATGTATAAAAATTTTAACGTAGCGGGAGTCGAACCCGCGCGATCGAACTACGTCCAAATTTTTATACGATTTCTAAATAAGTATTTAGCATTTAGTATAAAATGATATTGTTATTATGTTTGTCGATTACTATAAACCTATCTTTTTTTGTCAAATATAAGTGAAAATAGTAAGATAGTAGAATAAAAATCTTAGTTATTCGCGATTATTACACATTTTAAATGAATATATTTTAGCGAGATTAATTGCGTATATTTAGTATTATACATTTATGGAAACTCGATGTTTCTAACTTTATCAATAGTCCGTAATCGCGGGTAGACTGAGGTGGCATCCGTCTGTCAGTCCATATAATTACTATATACGGGATTTATCCGGTTATATAGTTTCATTTAAAAGTATATTAATATATTACTATATTGTCAAATTTCGCTCTATTCATTAACCTTCATTTACATTGTATAACAAAAAATTATTATCATTATTACATCTACTCAGACCTAAATTTGTGCTAAGTCTCTTTTTACTCATCAGAACTGATATCCAAGCTTAAGTGTTTTAGCTTAATTTAGGACTAACATTACTATAATTTTTTGTATCAATTATCGATTCCAAGGGCTGTCATACAGTTTAAAGATTTGTATTTGATTTTAATTTTTTCATAATATGTTATTCAGGGAGACTGCACTCCCCTAATGGAAGCAGCCAGCGCCGGCCACGTGGACATAGTGCGGCTCCTCATAGCCCACGGTGCGGATGTTAACGCCGTGTCCGGTTCCGGTAACACGCCGTTAATGTACGCGTGCGCCGGCGGCCACGAGGAGTGCGTGCGCGCCTTGCTGGAGAACGGAGCAAACGTAGAGGACCATAATGAGAATGGGCACACGCCTTTGATGGAGGTTTGTTTTTGTGCTGATTGGTTATTATTTGTAATGAAATATTGATTTCCTAGTTAGATGAGTAAAAAAAACTGTTTATTTTGTTGACATTTTGTTAATTTTTTTGTTTAATTTTTCTTAACATTTTGTTAAGAAAAATTTTATGATAATTAAAAAATCTTACGTACTACTTCTTAACTTATCTTAACATTAGGTTATTTCTGTTTACCCCGCTATAGGCGGGACATATGTTAAGCTATAAAAACAATAATAAACAATTTCAAAATTTCTAGGCCGCTTCAGCCGGTCACGTGGGCGTAGCGAAGATCCTTCTGGAACACGGCGCCGGCATCAACACGCACTCCAACGAGTTCAAAGAGTCCGCCCTGACCTTGGCCTGCTACAAAGGGCACCTGGACATGGTGAGGTTCCTGTTGGCCGCGGGCGCGGACAGGGAACACAAGACGGATGAAATGCACACGGCGCTGATGGAGGCCAGTATGGACGGGCATGTCGAGGTTGCCAGGTTGCTGTTGGACTCTGGTGCGCAGGTCGGTTTTTGGTTATTGAGGGACAGAGATTATAGGAAAACTAGCTCTTACCTGCGCCTTCCCCCGAATGGGCGAATGAAAATAGCGAAAAAATACTTAAAATTTTATACTTTCCATATTTTTCCAGTTTTTTTTTTAGAAAAATGCCCGTTTTGTTTTTCTTTAAACGTCGTTACATACTATATGTTCTGCTTAGTCTCTATTCAGCCATTTTTATTCTATGGCGCATTAATAGTGTTGGACTATAAACGCGACAGTTGTGGGTTCAATTCCCACTCGGTGGAATGAATTATTTTAATTTTTATCTTTAATTGAAAAGTTACAAAGCGCGGTTTTGAGTTCCGCCATTCAACATGCAATGTTTCGAAAATTAGGTGGTATCTGGTGACAGTGTCTTAATTCTAAAATTTTAACCACATTCTAGTGTTAAGACACTCCATGCTATATTACACAATTTGGAAGTAAAACAATATACATATATTAATATATACAAAATATAATATCCAGGTGAACATGCCCACGGATAGCTTCGAATCGCCCCTTACGTTAGCAGCGTGCGGTGGTCACGTGGAACTGGCCATGTTACTGTTGGAGCGCGGTGCCAATATCGAGGAGGTCAACGACGAGGGCTATACGCCACTCATGGAGGCTGCCAGAGAGGGTAGGTTTTGTTCGTTTGTTGTTTTTAGGGTTCCATAGTTCTAAAAAAAACGGAGCCCTTGTAAGACCAAAAGCAGCGTACATTTAATTTTCTAAGTAGATGCAATCAACAATACGAGCAGTGTATGTATGCCCATGTCATATCTTGTATGAAAATTGCTGCATTATCAGAGCCTGTGTATGAAATTTGGCATGAAATGAAAACTTATAATACATATAAAAAAATGAATATGTATTGATATATTAAAGACAAAAAGGATTACAAACTTATATTTGTAGTTGACTTAAGTTGATCAGCTTTTATGAGTCACGGTCCAGTTAAGTTAGTAAAAACCATGATAGTGGCCAACCCTGCTGTGCGTGGGGTACAGCTCGAAGCTGATTTAATCTTTTTTAATTAAAGTTTAATCTGACGCGCACTTGAACGGTTTTTTTATTGATATAAATTAAAATTGTCTCATAATATACTTTTAGCAATGGTTGAATAGGTAGCGAAGACTGTGTTAAGTTCTAAGTACATTCTATATTAATACTAATACAATTATATATTAAGTTCCCTTATTTTTATATCCAAGCACAGTGCTCTATTGTACATCTACTACAATATTGTATAGTCTATGTTGCAGTAAACAAAATATTTGTTTACAGTCCATTAACCAATATTTTCTTTATCCTCAGGTCACGAAGAAATGGTAGCCCTCCTACTAGGCCAGGGGGCTTCAATCAACGCGCAGACTGACGAAACGCAAGAAACAGCGCTCACACTGGCTTGTTGTGGTGGTTTTTTGGAAGTGGCCGATTTCCTTATAAAGGCCGGTGCCGATGCTGAACTGGGTGCGTCAACGCCACTCATGGAGGCGTCCCAGGAGGGGCATTTGGAACTTGTGCGGTTAGTTTTTATTTGAACCTGATAAACAGACTAATATATCTGTCATAAATGAAAGATTTTTATTTTGTGACTTTGGTTACAAAACAATGTGGGACATTGAACTTTGCCATTCGACACTTAATGTCTCGAGAATTATAAGGAGAGTGGGAACTGTCTAACCAATACATTTCCTAGATCTTCTTTATGTTACTAGTTACTAGTTGCATGAAGTTATAAAAAAATATTGATAAAACTATAGATATTCGTGCTCTTTCTGATGTTTGTAAATTATTATTTTTATTCTAAATAGCATTTCCTTAGTTTATTAGGTAAACAAAATCTGTTGGTAAAAAACTCGTTATGTATAATTAAACGACATGACATGACAATCAAATTGATAAATTCATTTAATCTATATATTATATTTATTTTTTAACTTCTGTAGATACCTGTTACAAGCGGGTGCGGACGTCCACGCCCAAACGCAAACTGGCGACACGGCGTTAACCTACGCTTGCGAGAATGGCCACACGGATGTAGCGGACGTGCTACTGCGTGCTGGTGCCGTGCTAGAGCATGAGAGTGAAGGGGGACGTACGCCGCTCATGAAGGCGTGTCGGGCTGGCCACTTGTGCACTGTGCAGTTCCTTGTTGGCAAGGTTATTGAGTATATATACTGTTGATATTAAATATAAGTTGCATTACGGAGGAAAAGGAAATAATTTAGGAAATGTATAATAATAATTTGCTAAATGCCACCTTATTATCAATATTTTACCGTAAGCAATATTAATTTGTTCAATGACAAATACCATATTTTTTACATCTATATATCTAATATAAATGTAAAAAATATGGTTAGAATTCTCGAGTGCACCTCCAATGTCCAAATCCAATGTAGTGTCAAAAGAAAAATCTGTTTCTTGCATCTGGTTCTCGATGCACCTCTGTAGGGCGCCGACGTGAACCGCATGACGGCCAACGGCGACCACACGCCGCTGTCGCTGGCGTGCGCGGGCGGGCACGCGGACGTGGTGAAGTTCCTGCTGGCGTGCGACGCGGACCCCTTCCGCAAGCTCAAGGACAACTCCAGCACGCTCATCGAGGCGGCCAAGGGCGGCCACACCGCCGTCGTGCAGCTGCTGCTCGATTATCCCCACTCCGTCATGTTGCCTAGAGGTATGTATTTGTCGTTATTAAATTAACATGTATGTTAACTTTATTTTATTGAAATTTATACGTGTATATGTTCAGTCTCCATTCGGGGGTATGATTATATTCATTTTATTTTCAATCCCCATTTTGTCCACCGAAATCAGAACATTGGACGTTCAAGTTGCAATATTTCAGAATTTGTGCATATTGGGGAACAGAGTGTCCCTACAGTAGGTTCCTTCTGACTACCCTACACTGTAAGAAACTGAAAATAATTAAAACGAATAGTCATTTATATTTTACACTTTATTCATATAACGTAACGTGCCACCAGGTAACACAGGCTCGGAGGACAACGGAGGTCTCAGTTCAGCTCAAGCGGCGGCGCTCGGCCTCAGCCACGCGCCCGCGCCCGGCGCGCCCTCGCAGCGCGCGCTGCTGCCCGCGCACGCGCCCCTCGCGCACCCGCACCCCCACGCGCACCCGCACGCGCAGCACCCGCACGTGCATGTTCACGCGCATCCGCAGCAGCAGCAACCGTTGCAACAGCAGCAGCAGTTACAGCAGCACCCAGCGCAGGAGATGCCACCTAACTTTGCGAAAGTCTATTTGGATGGTATGTTTTAGTTTATGTATTTAAGTAAGTTATAAAAAATATTACAGCAGATTTGAATTTCAACGCTCTTTGGTATGTTAGCCAAGACAATAAGTTATATGCAATATATTTTGTATATTGTATTTCTTACGTATGCTTTGTAAGGCCGTAATAACACTACTCGTACTCGTGAAGTCCTAGCTGGAGTTGATTGCAGTGAGAAGTATGTAACCACACACACATGCAACTCCTCGCGGTGAGGTCAGTCAGCAACTGCGCCCGAGCTGAGCCGAGCTTGCACGAAGCGGTCAACTTTACGAATAGCTTTAGTGTGCAAGTGCAGTATTATGATTAAAATATTTTATACCAGGGCGCAAGAAGCAAGGTGGCAATGGCACGTCAGCGGCGGGCGCGGGCGCGGGGGCGGGCGCGGGCGCGGCGGCGGGCGCGGGCGCGG